>JAOYNU010071192.1:0-69286 GCA_026745395.1 Tympanopsis confertula | reverse complement strand
GTGGCATTGTGCTGTCAATTGGGTATTTCCTGGTTATTTCCTCCCAAGAAGTCGAGAGGAAAGCTTGCGTTGCGATCAAAAAGTTGATCTCTAGCGCGGGGAAATTTACGAGGAACTTTGCTTATCGCAGCTTATCAAAGTGAAATTGCCACTGACCTAAAACTAGATACACGCCCACGCCTTAGAATATCACTGGAGAAAAAGAGAACGCCATCCAAACCGGAGGCAATGATAATATTTCAGGCATTTCGCCAGAGAATAAAGAAGATAGATAAGATATGGAAATGAAGGTCAAGGTCCACAAGGACAACGATCGTAGAGAAGGTTCAATGAAGCCGTGCGTCACTCACACCGGTACATAAACGATGGACAAGAAATTGAGGCATATCGTACTCAGGCACCAGTTACGGGCCTGGGGGTAAAGAGATTCGTGATGGGGTCTGCAGTGAGACAGAAATAGGGGGTACAATTACCGCCAAACAGCGATAATAACAAATAAATCCACACGAAATAAACCAGAGGCAAATATGTACAGCCCAGTTGGTGAAAAGAGAAATATCGGTGATGAGCGAAAAGGCGAAGACGAGATGCGGTAAAAAAGCAGATGATAGGCAGGATATCGCTATGCCGAGATGTGCGCCGTGAAATCAGAATACAATGCATCGGGAAAAAGAGGTGACAGTATTATACAGACGGCTCCGAGGGGCCGGCTGTATCGGTAGCTGCCCGCTCCTTATCCTTCACTTTCCAGAATTGCATTAAGCGGTTTAATCGACGACCTTTCCTCCTGGTTCGGTCGGGAGTATCACTTGGAGGCTTTTCTTCCTGGTTGAGTTTGCTGCGTTCAGAGTTGGGCCCGCCAACGAGCTTGGACAGACTGGCCAAGCTAGATCGTTTGGACGAGGTCGTCTGGCTGCTACGCCGATGAACAGCAGCAGAGAACGAGGCAGCGCGGTCAGTCGAAAGACGAGCACGAGGGAAGAACGATGCTGAAAATCGACCCAGTGTGTTGGTCATTGTAGAGGCGCTGCTCGTCAAGGAAGGAACATCCTCAACGGAGGCATACTGATACTCGGAAGGAAGGTGTTGATAGGAATAGCTGGAAAAGTTGCGATCGGAAAATCGTGGCACATCGGGGGACGGAAAAGATGAATCGGATGGTGAAACGCCGGCCGAGCCAGACAGGGAGAACGGTTGAATGCTGGGCAGCAACTCATTGGGTGATGTTGCTGGCCGCTTGTCAACAGCTAGATAACGGGGAGATACATCAGGACTAGGTGGTGCCCTTGGTTTCGGAGCACATTCTTCTGATTTGAGTATCTCCACCGGGCTGCGAGGGTGAACGGGAGAAGGGTTCTTCGCAAGGGGCAGGGTTTCAATGGTATCTTGCCCTGCGTCTTCACTCTGGCTCCCACTTGAAGGCCGATCAACAGTAGATTGGATCCCAAGACCCTGTGAAGACGGAATAGACTCCGGCTTCGGTACTCGGGTCAAGGTATCAACACTCTCATTGCTCTCAGCAGACTTGACTGATTTCTCGTCGTCTGCGTGTGAAGCAGTGACAGCCTCAGGTTCAACCGCAGCCGCAGCCCGTTTGGAAATCGCGAGCTCGTTCTTAGGCGACTGGTTCGCGGCTAGGAAAGCATCTTCCTCTTCTTCGTAGAACACATCTGGAGTTTCCGGCGCAGCACCACCCAAGCGGGTTGCAATTAAAGCATTTCGGTCAAAAGGCTGCATCACTGGCGCACTTTCTGTACGACGATGGAATCGCATCTCTGGACCGACGAATTCGCCACGTCGGCCACCACTGTACATGTTTTGTGTTGCCAAGAGGAATTTGCTTGTGTTCCGGGCTGGTCGCATGTCCGGAGTGTTGAAAGGTCCCAATGCAGCGTCGAGATCAATCACAGGACTGCTCAAAGTGTTATCTTGGGCAGTCTGCTCGTAGAAAGTGCTTGGCTTCCACGCGGTTTCCAGGCTTGGTGCCGGAGCTGGCGCTGGCACTGACGCTGGCGCAGAGTTGCTCTCCGCGGGAGGTCCAGCCACTGAACGAGGGGCGTCCGGGTGGGTAGGTGTGCGAATGACCACAACATCGTTATCAAAGTCGACCTCCATAGCAGAGCCCACGTCAGAGTTGGTGCGCGACAAGGCAGGAGGCGTCAAGGCCGGGGGCCTCGGCTTCTCCTTTTTATGTTGCTTGCTCTTGCGCGTCAACAAGGAACCGGCCCATGATCGTACCCGCTTTTGCTTCTTCTTGGACTTAGAGCGTGGCTTGGATTCGTCGTCATCGTCATCGTCGCTGGCAGTTTCGGATCCATCGTCAGAGAAAGATGGGCGTGAGGTATCCGTAGAGTGAGCGTCGTCGCTTCCGTGATTCATGAGGGCCACGTCAAGAAGATTGGACATGCTCTTACGAGCTCGGCGGGTTCCAGTAGACTTCGAGCGTTTGATAGAGGGCTCTTGCTCTTGTGAGGCTTGCTGGCTCTGCGCTAGTTGCATCGCCAACGAAGCATCGGCTGTCTTCGGTCGTGGCTTGAGCTTGCGACCAGGGGGTGGCTCATTAATTATCGGTGGTGCCAATTCTTCCTGGGGCTCGAAGTGCACCGAGGCTGGTGATTCAGGTGCTGGACGGAAAATCGCGGAAATCGGCCGGGCGGGCTTCTCATCATCATCGCTGGGGGCTGGTTGGACGTTGATCTCGGCTGGAATTGGTGGAACTGGAGGAATATCGGGAACAGGTAAAGCAGAGGCAAAACGAGGAGATGCTGGGGGTGTTGGACGCCCAAGACTTCCACCTGAGTGAGAAAGAGGCCGGGAGATATCCTCCTGACTCTTGTTCGCTAGATGGTCGCCGGGGGTGGATGGTGTACTCTCGGGACCTGAGTTAGGAATAAGCGCCTTCTGAATTGCATTCAGATCGACGCCTGAGACGGCAGCAGAACGGCGATGGGCATGGCCTCGTCGTCCTGGGCCTCTACCGGGGCCGACACCAGGCGCACTGGGTTGGGCAGGGCCCAACGGGTTGTCCTGTTTGTCACCGTCCCCCAATGGCGGCGTCACCAACTGATCCCCACCAACAAACTCGCTCGGTCGTCGTCGGTGGCCATTCTGTCGGCTTGGTACATTATTAGGTGGTGGGAGCGGATCTGATCCGGGGTTGAAGGAAAACGCAGGAAGAGGCGGCGGCGTACGACCCTCAGTCTCGGTGGCAGAGTCCAGAGGAGCCGGATCGTCCGGGTCTCTCGCGGGAAATACAAAAGGCGGATTAGGCAGATGAGACATCGTCAAGCGACGATTGGGCTCGTTGCCGGAGGTGGAAGAATCAAAATGCTGTTCAAACCCCGACCGCGAGGACTGCGGGGGGAGCGAAATAGAAGCCATCAATGCTGTGCAAGAAAAGAAATACAAGAATCAAACGACGCAGCGATCCAGACGGACAAATCGACCTCCAGACCGTTGGACTTCCCTGGTGGAGGAGAAAGTTCAAAGAATCTGGAGGTCTGTCTAACACAGTCGAGTGAGGGTCATCGAAGCGTCCGCGCCAGGCAGAGTCGAAGAGGATCGGAGGACGGAGGCGAAGAGGAAGACGAAGGCGAGGAGAAAGGAATGGACGGCCACGACGAAGGCCAGGGAGGGGAAGGGGAGGGCGAGTTGAAGGTGAGGAGGGAAGAAACAACAGAAGGACAAAACGCAGGAGGGGAGAGCACGCTATTCCTGCCGTACGTGTATTGGCGGTACTGCCCCGTCAGGGTGCGCCAATGAGGGCCCGCGATAGCCAGCACTGGGGCCGGGAGATTAGCATAATACTGTATTATTTACGTATGTATAATGTTTTATTTAGGATATTATCGTTATTCAAGGTTAAGGATATTGGCTATTCAAGAGTTGGGACATGTCGTTTATGAGAGTATGGAGTACGAAGTATACTACTCGTATGTATGTACATACAATCCCTTGACTCGGCTGAAAAGACCTCCCTGTTTGAGTTTGAAGGACCGTTCGTGTGGCTGAGGCTGCTGAGACAGTTCTTGGCTGTCGGGGATAGGATGCATATGCTATAGTTTGAGGACCATGGTTCCCTCGGCTAATAGTCTAAATCATACAGCAGTAGCACAGCACGAGTAATACCACAACTACTCCGTACAAGTACTCATATAGTAGTATAGCTAGATCATGAAGTCATGACTGGTGACTGCTGGTTGCTACCAGTAACGACAGTTCGTCCGGTGCCTGTAACAGGCATCCATCGGGGGATCCTGGGGTCCCGTGCCAATCAGCTCGCCGCGCCATCCGGAGAAAAAGTGGACAGGACGCCATCAATCCAAATCTCGCTTGGCCCGGTGGGTCTCTGCAAGTCAAAGGGGGCAATGGCGCTCGTAATCTGCCAGGCCCCCAGTCGTCGAAAGGTTCAGCCCCAGATCGGCTTCACTACTCCGGACTAGAGAACCCAAATGGTCCTCCAGCACGAAGAGCAGCAATATCGGAGTCCGGGAAATGCGCTCTGCCGATATAAATAGCGAGGAGACATTGAAACACCTCCTCTTTGCCATCCCTAGCGTCAATCCCGTGTCGCGCGCCAATCATGGACAAACGGTGGGACGGCTGCGAGACCGAGTCGGCTTAGCGCGCTGGATCGTCGAAGCCAATTGGGGAGATCAGGATGCACTATTCAATAGACTGATCGCACCGAAATTCTCCGTCGATTATTGCAGGATATCAGCGGTGCATGATTGGTGCTGTTATCTAGTAGTTATCTAGTCAGCCTTGGGAGTCCGTAGTCCGTGGGCTAGGTCTACAAGCGCAAGTACAGTCTACAAGTAGTACTATGGAGTGTCCGTGCTCGATAAGCCAAAATTCAGATCAGCAGTTGAAACCACGCATGGACGCGTACTCGGCGCTACTCTTAATTCGCCCCTAATGCATCGCCACGCTTACTCCGAGCCTGTCACCCTCGTTCGTCAGCGCTAACTAGAGCGCTAATTATGCCCGGGCCAGCAACTTGTGCAACGCACTAATTGGCATTGGAGGCGATCAGCTTGATCCAGTAAACAAACAATCCATGCAGCCATTTGTACTGTACATCGAATATATGTACATGTCAGTAGTCAATGTAGTTGCTACAGCCAATCTACCTCCCGAGCCGAGTCACCGTATTATACTCCGTATCCACAGACACATCCAAGTTATCAACCCGAGGAGTCCAATCTCGCGGTAAATCTGCGGGATGCCGAACCGTTTCGCACGGAATTCCACCAGGCCCACGCAGTGGATATAGACCCTCAGCAATTGAACCATTGATCAAGCCACCCCAAATTCGAGCGCCGGAGAATTAAGCGGGAAAGATCGCTCGATCAAAGTCTATCCCGCATGAACAGCTCTGTCCAATTTTTGCCAACCATCCTCCATTTACCATCCCCGTTAAAGAGCCGGTCGGAAGGCTTCTCAACATTATCACTAGAATAATCTTGCATCCCGCCCGACCAATCGCACTACACACAACCCCTGTAGCTAAATGTCTCAGCCAGCCTTGCCATGCGACGTGGCTTCCATGCCAGGCTTCGCTGGCCGTTGCCCGCTGCCCGCTAAGCAGCCTTGATTAGGTTTCCAGCAGATCCCGTTCCTGCAAGATGCGCAGGTGCGCTAAATGGTCTGTCCCTACGTGAAACGCGCTATGGTGATTTGTCAAGGGCAGGCGCGGAAGGATCCTTGCTTTGCATTAGGCCGCGACGCTAAATTTGCTTTGCTTGAGACCTGATGCTCCGCTGTCACCGGGGTCTAACGGATTAGTACGGAGTGATGGCTGAAACGGGCCTTTGGGTCTGCGCCACCATGCTTGTTCTTTGCTTTGCTTTGCGACCCGCTGTTTCATGGGCCCAATCAGGTTGGGTTTTGTGGGAGTGTCTAGATCGGTCTTCTTGGATCGGGACTGGGGGATCTAGATTCTAAGGGCTGGAGTCTTCATGGTGATTGGGCTTGATCTTTTCCATGGATGGTTTTATTTCGGCTTAATCTGCCTCTTGGGAGGTGTAGATGAGAAGTCTTGTGCTCATGACAGGATTTGATAGGAGGTCATGTAAATTGAATTAATTTAACATGGCCAATCGCGATGACTACGGCATTTACCACGGCTGAATGCCATCTCTGTGAATGGCCTTCCCTTCGTCCGCATCCCGCTTCCCCAGAGCAACATCCTTGACGAAGTTGCCTCCGATCGCAGGGTCGATAGCACCAATCTGTATCCAGTTAGTGATGGACTCGTCTAGACTCCAGCAGCACGTACCTTTTTGAGAGTCTCTTCCCCAATACCTCCCAGTCCCGTAGCAAGGAAGCCGGGCGATACAGCAAAGACCTTGACGCCATCATTCTTCAGAATACGGTGCCACTGCCGCATCATCATGTTGAGCCCGGCCTTCGAGCTACGGTAAGACTCTGTCGGGTTCAGAGTCTGCGCCTTGGGCCATCCGGCTTCCGGCGACGCATTGATTCTTCCAAGTGGTCCCTCCATGACCTCTGTTAATGCCAGAGGGGAGGTGCCACTGGTAATGAAGAGTAGTCGGGGAGAAGATGACTTGAGTAGCAATGGAATAAATTCCGCGGTAGTGACGTGGGAACCAGTCACGTTCGTGTTCCAGGCTAGGTTCCAGCCATCGCGCAGGCTGAGATTGCCGGCTTGGATCTCGCGGTCGATGTTGGCACCGGCGTTGTTGATGAGGACGTCGAGTTTGCCATAGGTAGAGGAGACGTATTCTACCGCAGCATTGATAGAGTCGTCGGATAGAATATCGATCTGGACAGTACTGGTCTTGCTCTGTGTTTGCGGGAGCTCAGCCTGAATCTGGGCAACGGCCTTGTTTCCTTTTTCAAGGTTTCGGCTGCCGATGATAATGTTGAAGGGTGTTTCGTGCTTGGCGAGAGATCTGACGATTTCCAAACCGAGGCCGGCGTTGCCCCCGGTGATCAAGACAGTCTGAGCAGATGACATTATGAAGGGATAGCTGTTGGTAATGCTAGTTGTGAAACTGGAGATCGATGTCTTCGAGTGAAGTGATTCAGCTTTATATGTGCTGATGGCTGGTCGGGCTTGTCGGCAAAGCACGGAATTATCTCTTAACACCGCAAGATCGTCTGATCCTTTCAACTGGAGTATCCGAAGCTGCTGGAAGTCTTTCCTCGTCGTGAAGTGCATATCGAGGGATCCGATCGTCGCCGCGATGGGGAGGACCCACTTAGCGCCGAGTCTGGTACCGTATTCGGATTAGCGTGGACCCTTCCTGCCTGCCAAATTTGCATGTCTCTGAGCAAGATTGACCTTCGGTCACTCGGACATAACGAGAGATTGACGCGAGGTAGTTGCTTGTGTCGATGCATGACATCGAGGGAAGTCCTAGATCGTAATCTCCCACCAGAGACCGCACCCGTGATGAGGATCATACTCCTGATGGGTGTAAATATATTTCGTTAGCATTGAATGACCACGGTCACTTCCGACTAGATATTAGACGCTTGAGAGTTCTTAGGTATCGACGAAAGTGGCAAAAAGTCAAGCAGCAAAGCCATAACTTCCAATAGACGCAAAAACCTGCCACGGGTCTTTGCCCGGGTCATTTTCGATCGTATCCGCCACAAGGCACGCATTTTCAATTCCCAGATGGGCATGAATGAAGCGTAAATCTTGGATAATTGATGACTTTCGCTCATGGGAAATAAACTTTGAGCGTCCAGCCACATATAAAGGATATAAGAGGGTATAGCAATCCAGGATTTGCTTCGGAGTGTGTGCGGGCTTGCTTGAACCGCCTTTCCGGTGGACGCAGCATCCCCCTGCGTATTGATAAACAGAGGAAGTAATTTCATCCACAAGCGCGCCGATAGTCTGGATCGGAGAGTTATCGAGTGTGGAGTTTTTGATGTCACCTATTTCGATGCAGACGTTGGAGTTCTCCTGCAAGAACTCATTGAGCATTATTCGGACTAGCCGTAGCACATTCGAACCCTGAGTGACATTTCTATCTTTGTAGAAATGATATTGTGCAGGGATGCCTGAATGTGGATTGTCGCTGTATACTATTGTCGGTTGCCAGTGATGAGGCATTTGCTTGGATATGTGTAATAGACGTTGATCAAGGAGATGGGCCGCTTTGACTCGGTCTTCAGGGGAGCCAAATTCCTCGCGAATAGATTCACGGAGCGCAGCACAATCCATCATAGCTTGAGTGAGTCTCCATTTTGGATCCTCTCCACGCGCCGTCAGCTTAGTGACATGAGCCCACACAAGGTTCAACCGCGCTGGGACACTCGTCGCACTGGCCACACATGAAACGATGGAGTTAATGAAGAAGCGGGACAAGATGCGCAGAGATACTTGGTCTTGTAGATTATCCAGTCCTAATGCGTCGATCAAGGCCAGTGCGCCGTTGAGATGATTTCGCCAGAATGCGAGATTTCCAGGGCCTGGACAGGCGATCTTGGTGAAAAGATCTAGCAAGAGTGTTGATGTGAGAAGCTCATTCCCGGAGGCTGGGTCTACATATGGGATTGCTCGGCCTAGCGAGCGAAGTGCAGCCCCAAATGATGCCTGCGCAGAGTTCATAATCGAGGCCGAACTCCGTTGGCGGGCGACAAATGCCAAACTCACGGCATCGATAGAGCGATGTAGAAAGTCGACTTGGGAGTTCCGGAAAGAAATGAGGAAGTCCCAGCCCCTTGAGCCTTCGCTCACATAGTGCGCGAAGAAGATATCTCTGGCTTGAGATTCAATTGGTTGTTGCAAGGATTGCGGCAGCACACAGGACAGATGTTTGTTTTGAATAAGACTTGTTTGGTCCTTGATTTGGATTTCTGTAGAGTTGCGATAGCCATGGCAGACTTGATTTGCGCGGACACAAGCACTGCATGCTACAGGGTCCAAGTTGCACTGACTGTACTTAGCAGAAGTTTGACCTCATCAGCCGGAGTGCCATACCTTCAGGCGTCGTTTTCGGCAGCGCCAGCAAGCCTTGGACCGGGCTATGCTAGGAGCCATGTGTGATATTCGTGGGAATAGGACTCTAGATGCGCTTGTTGTATGCGACAAATGGTTTCCGGTAGAAGCACCTTAGGCTTGGGGCTCAACGCTGGGCTGAATAATGGCGGCTGTTCCCGGGAGCCGGGAGCCCCGAGTAGAACCCAAAGGGCTAGCTAGTTTCCCTGGCATTAATGCCTCATCAGATGACCTTGCGTTCTTTGAAATGCAAAGATCGCGTCTAAATTATAAAATGGGGAAATTGCTCTCTTGAAGAAGCAATTATGAGTGGCACTTGGCAGCGCGATGTGATTGGCGTTCTACACCCCTCCTTAAATAGTACTAACGTGACAACTCAGCCGCAGACCAAGGCGCCTAGGGATGCCCCTCTCTGCTAACTGAGACGACCACACTGACAGATGCTTTGCCTCTATTCAGAGGGAAGTAGACTTTCCTGCACCACATTGTAATCAACTTACGCGATCCAACTGTTGTACCCGGAGCAGTCGCCAGAAAAATCATGGATCCATCGATATCCTTTGATGGCTCGAACTCAGGCCATCAGATGGGGATAAACCAGGGGACGATCACGAACAACTACTATACATCTCCATGTCATCAGACCGAGACCCCTCACCTCCAAAACAGCCATCCTCAGCAAGCTGAGCGCCATGTGATGATTCCGTTTGCTCGCAACCCGCGTTTCATTGGCCGAGAAGATATCATCCAAGATATAACTGATCAGATACTGTCGACCGATCATACAGTCGCTCGCAAAGCTGGAGTCTCGGGGCTAGGAGGCATTGGAAAAACTCAAATCGCCCTTGAGATTGCACATGTCATAAGCGAAAAGGATCCTTCACGGTCTATTTTCTGGATTCCTGCAACAAACCTCGAAGCGGCCGAGCACGCTTTCCAAGATATCAGCAGAAGATTAAAGATTTCAAATGAGGGAAAACTGGACGTAAAGACGCTGGTGAATGATCATCTCAGCTCCGAAAGAGCCGGCGCATGGCTCTTTATTATCGACAATGCAGATGACTCCGAGATGTGGACTACAAACAGCAAGGCATCCTTCAAAACCTTCATACCCCATAGCCAGAAAGGGTTCGTTCTTTACACATCACGAAACCAGCGGCTTCTGACCCAACTTGTTGGCCCTAATGTCACGAAGGCTGCGGAAATGGATGAACCAAGTGCCCTTGGCATATTCAAAGGCCAGCTCGTGGACAAAAGTGTAGCCAAGGATGAGAGCTCAACATCTATTCTCTTGGAAAGGCTATGCTTCTTGCCTTTAGCGTTGATTCAAGCAGCAAGCTTCATCAACGAGAACGATATATCCGTCGAGAAGTACCTATGCATGCTGAATCAACGGGAAGAGGAATTGCCTGAGCTACTCGATGAGGATTTCGAGGATGAGTACCGATACCCCGGGCTCGAGAACGCAATTTCTGCTACCTGGCTTATCTCATTCCAACAAATCAAGCATTGTAACAATGTTGCTTTCAAATTCCTTTGTTTCATCGCCTGCATCGACTCACGAGACATTCCTTTGTCCATTCTTCCGTCAGCAGAAACCGAGATTTTGACAGAGAAAGCGCTTGGGGTTCTTAAGGCGTACTCATTTATTGCAATGCAAACGAACGGCACTATGTGTACGATGCACCGTCTCGCTCACTTAGCTACGAGGAACTGGCTTCGGAATCAAGGCACTCTTGATGAACAGACGAACACTGCTTGCAAGCATCTCCATGAACTATTTCGGTCAGCCAATACAGAAAACAGACTAATTTGGAGGCAATATCTTCCCCATGCCCAAATAATCCTCCGCAGGGATGACTGCATCGAGTCTTTAGACATCAGAGAAGATTTTATGGAGATGGTAGCTCTTTTCCTTGATCTTGATGCCAGATTCCACGAGTCAGAGCCCCTGTGGACGTCAGCGTTAAAGAGTAGGCGTCAGCACGTTCAGGAATATAGTCCTGTACTTCTTCATACTATGCAGCACTTGGCGTTTACATTTTTAAAACAAGACCGGTTCCAAGAAGCCGCAGACTTGGAAGCTCATGTGCTCGAACTGAAGAAAGAATGCTTGGGCACTAAGCATCCTGAAACTTTGAATTCGATGGGAAATCTTGCCCTTGTTCTAAACCTCGGAGGCCAATTCAAAGAAGCTGAAGCTCTGACGATTAATGCTCTTGAAATACGAGAGGAAGTTCTTGGTCCAAGACATCCTGATACGATAATGGAAATTGGTCATCTTAGTTGCCTTCTCCAGGGACAAGGCCGCCTGCAAGAAGCTGAAGACCTGAAAATTCGTGTTCTTGAACTAAATAAAGAAGTTCTCGGTACAAAGCATCCTGATACTTTGTTGGCGATGAGTAATCTCAGTTGTCTTTTTCAGACACAAGGCCGATTGCAAGAGGCTGAAGATCTAAGAGCTCAAGTTCTTCAGCTAACAGAGGAAACACTTGGATTAAGACACCCTAGTACTATAGAAGCTATGGGTGATCTCAGTTACATTCTCCAGAGACAAAATCGATTCCAAGAAGCTGAGAATCTTAGCACTCGAGTCCTTGAACTACGAAAAGAAACTCTCGGCATAAGACACTCTGATACTATAACTGCCATGGAAAATCTTGATTGTATTTTTCTGAAACAAGATCGATTCAAAGAAGCCGAGAATCTCAGAGCTCTAGCCCTAGAGCTACAAAAGGAAACCCTCGGAATAAGACACCCTGGTACTATAAGATCAATATATACCCTGTCTCTGATTCTGCGGCATCAAGACCGAATCCAGGAAGCCGAAGATCTCGGGGCCCAAGTCGTGGAACTGCAAAAGGGAACTATCTGCAAAAGACATCCTAATAGTATTAAATCTATGTGGAATCTTGCAGATATACGGATGCGCCTAGGCAAACATGAAAACGCACAGGTGCTTTATAGGGAAACGTTGGAAATTGCCAAGGCATCTCTGGGAGCCAGCCATTCCTACACGGTCAGAATTACCGAGAAGTTAGAGCGTTGTGTCGCCGAAATGGCAGCTCAGTTGGACTGGAAAATGAGCATAATCGGATTGCCACCCAACCGCCAGATTGGTGATTTACCTGTGCATTCACTCATGTCATCATTGAGGCACACCCAGCCTGTTGTGAGGAAGAATTATGATGACGAGGATGTTGACTGAACCTTCATCGCTTGGCTTGAGAGCTTTTTCGAATTTAAGGAGTTGATAACCAAACTACACCGGGTCGAGTATCAGTTCATTTCATCTATCGAAGCGCATTTAGACCAGGGTGCGAATAGGGTAAGAATATAACGGGAACAGAAGTGGCATCCCAGAAGCCTGCTATCTAGGAACTCTTCGACAAAATTTATGTACATAACCAATTTGATAGGTGAAAGAAAAAATCGCTAAATATTGACGCAGAAATGCGATATATGCAATATACCGATGAATCTATTCGTCATCATCAGATTCAACCTGATCGTTCTCTAGATGCTTCCTCCGTTCCTCACTGAGCTCTCGGTATGTGCTCCAGCTTAGTAGGAAGAACGCCACCATAATCAAGATACCGCCAATTATGGCAGCCATAGAAAGAGGCTGACCAGTGCGGAACCAATCGACGATAGCGACAAGGAAAATCGTTAACAGGGCGGCAACAGACGAAAGCACCGGCGACGTCAGGGAAATAAGGACCAAGAAGGAGCCAGAGAAAGCTAGAAAGGGTCAGTATTATATCGAGTATCGGATTGTCGATAGAACTTACTGGCATTGGCACAAATTGAGATCAAAAGCATCCAACCCGCCTCACCGGTGGGGAAGACGAATTTCTCCCATCCCAAGAAATGCAAGATAGGGATAGGAATCCACAGTACTGATAGCGTAAAGGCACCAATCAGACTGCCGAAAGTGTTGGCAAAGATAGTACCACGGCCAGCACTGGTGCCCTCGGGAGGGCAAGCGAATCTCTTGTATAGCACTTCGTATAACCCATACAGAACGCTGCCAAATCCAATGATGACATTGCCCAGGAGACGGTGTCCCGCTTCACTATCCTCTTTTGTGGTGCCGCCTTTAGAAACTTTCTTCTCAGGGCGGTCGCCGTATGCAACGACCAGGACACCGATAATCGCTACACAGACGGCGAATACCTTATCGAATCGAAGTTTATCTTTCAACAAAGGAATAGAGAAGGCATATGCGAAGAATGCCGAGCAGTTGTAGATTGCGGTCAAGTCACTAGCTGTCGTAAGGTTGACAGCCACGTACCACGAGCCACCAGCGATTGTGAGTGCGCTTGTGACAAAAGCAGTCGTCTTGAGCATGTATGGGACGGGTGAATGGTAGTGATCGCCTGAAGCAAGGTGGACGTCTTGTGTTTCTACCATCTGGGCAGTACTTCGGAGGAGGGAGACATGGCGCCGCCAGAATGCTTCCCATGATAGTTTACGTTTTTGAATTCGTAGGATCAGCAGCTGGACCGGCCAGAGCAGAATCCATGAGCCGTGGGTGATGTAGCTGCGTAGGGGAAGAGTACAAGTAAGCCATAATGTTCCGGCAAGAAAGCGAGGGGAATTCGAGCCAGGTTGGGACGTAAAGTCGCGCGGGCTGTCCCAACAATATCAACTTACAGCATCGCATACGGCTTATCCCAGTGCAACTCATGTTGAATGTATACAGCGGTCTCAGTCTGGACGACAAAGCTCGCTAAGCTAAGAAGCAAGAACCCCGATGCAATCAGGTATTTCTTGCGAGTCGCCTGGGCGGCATCGTTCTCCGGGCTTTTACTCCGAATGGTCGGACGACGGGTGTGGTGTAGCATGGGCCGGCCTTCTGCATCCCCGTTGTCGCTTGAATGCGAGAGGCGGCTGTGACGTTCATCTTTAAGGAGTGGTTGTTGCGAGCGGCCATCTGTTGGGCGGTGCAATGGGGGGCGAGTAGCGCTCATATCGTCGGAATCGTGAGAATCACGACCTGTGGCCGAACCAAGTTCGATGCTATCCGAAGCCACAATTGCGAGGGACTGGTGCGAGTACCGCTTTCGGCTAATTCAGAGGATTTCGAGACTTCGGGCGATATTGAGTTCGTTCTGCTTGCCCGCTTACTCCTTGCCGCGCAAAGATAACAGATAAGGACTGAACGGTGATCGCAACACTGCTATTCCGATCCCTAGCGAGACGGTGAATAATAGAGCTCAAGCACGTGAGCTCAAGAGACGCAATTCTCAAATGCGGCTCGAGTCAACCTGTTCAACAGCCAGCGTTGCATACAGTTGACAACGATGACCAGGTGCTGGATTACACAGAGGCCACGTTGTGAAATCGGGGATATAGGCGGCAAGTGAGATACTTGAAGGAGAAATAAAAGAGTTCGGAGCAATGCACATGAGCAGGGGAGTCGGGATCAACTGGCTGCGACCTGGGGAAGCACACGATACCACGATAGCCCCAGGGAATGGACGCCTTCGTCATCGGCGGGCTAGGCCGCTTTGGGCGCTTCCAAGTCATGTGACGTGCCCCTGGAGCCCCACGCTAGGCCCAGTTGGGACTAGCGGCATCGAGGCGGTCTCAGGCGTCCGTGGCAAGTGACCATAAATAGCCCACGAGGCAGCGCAGTTCTCACCTTGGCGTCAACAGCTCAGCTGGTGATGGGTGTGATGTGTTTGAGTTATGGAGAAGATCCTGCGTCACTCGTTTCATGAACCGAAGCCGAAATTGGGTCACATATGGCTATGGATTCGCTAGAGATACTATACTACCGGCTCAGCTATTCATCTGGACAATAGGCTCTAGTTCTTCCTCGCTCCAACCAGCCTTTCGTAGGATTTTGACGAGAATGATGTTTTTTCCGGTCGCATATTGACCAATATTATCAAATTCGCTCTCTTTCAGCTTCAATTTGACCTGCGAATATTCCGCGCGTAGCTCTTCGTCCTCCAGCAGAATCCGTTTAACATCAAGATGATTCCTCAAAGATTCACAACCATCAATAATCAGATACGTGTTGTACCTGACCGTACCATCACTTTTCCTACCATGGGCAGCATCCGATTTCCCAAATCCCGGCTCGCGGAATACGAATCGCCCCGGTATGTTCATCTCGCCGCAGTCAGTGTACCCCGCAGCTACGAGGGCCTGACGCCCCGGCTCCACAGATAATGGCTTGACGATGATGTCAATATCAATGACGGGTTTTGCTCGCATAGAGGGAATAGATGTACTGCCAACATGCTCGATTGATATGACAAATATGTCTTGGAGAATGTTCTCTAGGTGTCTTTTCCGTTCAGAAAATAGAAGCGGCCACTCAGGATCGTAGGTCTCGATTTCAACCTTCATCCTGACTATTAGAGTAGTATAGTTTTTCTCTCTGGCGTCAAATAATTGCGGCAAGCCTTGTTGGAGAGGCCAGTCAGTTGCGTGGACGTGGGTGAAGCGGGGCAGTGGGGTGCAAGTTGCAGCAGCCTCGGAGATTTTATTTTGCCGAGAGGAAACTTTCCTGGGGTGATTTCCTTGCGTGCTAGGAGTCATAAGTTTTGTATTGCGCGACGAAACCTTCCATAGTCGACAGAGACTGCATTTGGCCTGGATTTTTCGGCTTATGGGCCGCTGACCGTACATGTCCGAAAGGAAACTTGGAGCTTCTAATCTATTATTTGAAGTTTGTCACGCTGGATAACAGAGGACTTTATAGTGAGCCATGGAAGCTGGTATGTGAATAAAGAAGAATAATGAGTATTTGCTCCTGTGTCTTTTTTCTATACCGGCCAAACACCGTTCATATTATATGCCCGCTTGGGAAACTCAATCTAAACCTTGAGCTTCGACAGAGCCGCCACGGTATCATAAGTGTATTCAAGATCCAAGTGCCAGTATTTGGTCGAATGGGGCTTATTGACCAACCAAGCCTGGTCCAGCGCGTCTACGACCTCTTGTGGTAAGGGTCCCTTCTGCGCATCTGCAAGGTTGCTTTCGAGCTGCTCAAAGCTGCTGACACCTACGATAATACCATCACGGCCACCATTGCCGACCTTAACGTCAGAGTGGTGGTGCACCCAGCGCAGCGCGGTCTCTGCCATGGTCAGACCGTGCTTCGCAACTGCGGGCTCAATAATGCTAAGAGCCTCAAAAGTAGTATCCTTGAAGTAGCGATCGCGGTATCGCACTCCAGTGGCGCTGTTCTCGCCAAACCGGCCTTCTGCAGGTACATCGGAGGTCTTATACTTTCCAGAGAGCAGGCCACCTGCCAATGGGTTGTACACAACGATGTCCAGACCATAGCGCCGCGCCGCGGGGATAAGCTCAACCTCAATGTTGCGGGCTATCAAATAAGATCATTAGCACTTTCCTGATATCTGAGACATACTTCCAACTTACTAATGGCATTGTACATAGCCTGGTAGATGGTCGGGCGGACCCAGCCTCTTGAAGCAGTAATTGTAGCAATCTCCGCAACTTCAAAAGCCGTGAAGTTGCTGAGACCAAGTCGGGCAAACTTTCCCTCCTTGTGGAGCTCATTCACAGCCTCAAGAGTCTCCACGAAGGGCACAGAACGGTCCGGCGCATGTAGATAGAAGATATCAACGTTGTCGGTGTCCAATTCCTTAAGGGAGCGATCTAGGGCCTCGCGAAGAGCACTTGGCTTGTGCCCACCGGCTGTCTGAGGGTAGTGCTTTGTCGCAATGGTCAAACCGCGCTGCTTCCAATTGGCCTGAGCACTGAAAGCTTCCTGCTCGCCACCGACGTAGGTCCTGGCAGTGTCGACCTCATTGAAGCCTTGCTGCTGGAAGTAGTCCAACGACTTGTTGAATACATCCAGCGAGGTGATTCGAGCACCCTTCTCCGGGCTGGGACCAAAGGTCATCAACCCAAGGATGATCCGAGGCTGATTGGTTTGCGCGACAAGAGGCATGATTGGAGAATTGGGTATTGGGTAAACGAGTTGGAGAAAGGAGGTTGAAGCGTTAAAGCGGGGGAGGGGTGGCGGCGAGTCCCGAATTATATCGATAACAGCGGAAGCCCATCGCCATTGCGCAATATTCTCTCCTCGGACATTTTCATATGTGCCGAGCTAACCACTGCCATTATTTACAGCTCCTACTGGCATCGTGGAATCCGATCACTTCTTCTAGAGCTATGGCTGCCCCACATCATGCTCGGCCAATTCGCATCCTGGTCGTCAACCCGAACACCACGACTCATATGACGGACGGCCTCAAGCCTATCCTTGAGCGCCTGAATTACTCCGATGTCCAATTCGAATACTTCACAGCGCCAAATAAGCCGGTCAAAGTCGGCGCGAACACTTATGAGCCAATTGATAGCATCAACTGTGGGGAGGAATCTGCCCAATCGGCCTATAATTGCTGGGCCGTTTTGGACATGATTCCCCAGTATGACGCCTTCTTGGTTGCGTGCTACTCAGCCCACCCACTCGTGGGCGTCTTGCGAAATCGCATCAACGAACTGGAGGAAGCTGATCCCTCCATTGGGAAGAAGTACGTGACGGGCATTTTCGAGGGGAGTGTCACTGCGTCTCTTTCGTTGATCAGCGCTTTCGACTTCGAGACACTTGGTAGTCTGAAGAAAAAGCAAGTTGCAGAGTCCTTTGGGATTGTGACCACGGGGAGTGCCTGGAAGGATGAGCTCAGCAAAGCTGTCACAGATACACTGGGTAGTCAGTCCTCCGCACGATTTGCAGGTGTCGAAACTACAGGCCTGACAGCTGCACAGCTGCACACAACAGACCCTGCAGAGGTCAAACAGCGGATTTGTGATGCTACTCAGCGATTGCTCCAGGACTCTCCCGTTCCAGTTGGAGCTATTTGTATGGGATGCGCCGGCATGGCAGGCATGGAAGAAGCTGTCCGCGAAGGCTGCATCCAGAAATATGGAGATCTCAAGGGAAGGAAGGTGAGAATTGTGGATGGAGTTGTATCAGGAGCTGGGACCTTAGTGACAGCTTGTAAAGCTGGTTTTTGATCGGTGGATGATCATAAAGATAGAAATTTATCATGCAACAAATATTCGGAATAAGATTACGCACGGTAGGAATAATCCAACGCATAGATAGAAAAAACTCGAGCCTGATCATAGTCGTTGTTCAGTGTTGGGCAACGAGATGCCCCTGGATGCCTGAGGCGGCACAACAATTCTTCCCCGCGATAACGCGCTACGCGTAAACTCAATCGATCTCCCTTCATCTCTCGACGGCGTGGACCACGATGCCTCGGTATGTGCCCTGCGAAGCCTGAAAATACTCATAAGGAATCCCGAGCTCACACACAAGCGATCAACAGGGAAATCATCACTATCCAAGCCGGCCAGTGCGGCAACAATGGTATGTCTCCGCATCGCTCCCCGATCGGCTTCCGCACACCGCTATCCAGTCGCCTGCGTTCTTGCCCCAGATAAGAGGAGAGACGGCATTGGAAAGAAGCGCTCGAATTGAAGCTTTTGCTAATTATATATGTTTCAGTTGGATCCCAGTTCTGGCAGCAGCTGTGCCAAGAGCATGGTATCAACCAAGATGGTAATCTAGAGGATTTCGCGAGCGAAGGCGGGGATCGCAAGGATGTCTTCTTCTACCAGGTATAACCTGCAAGTCTCCCAAATAAAATATCGATACTGACCGCAATGCGCAGAGTGATGACACGCGATACATCCCTCGAGCTATCCTTCTCGATTTAGAACCCAGAGTATGGCTGCCTCCGCTGCGTGGACAACGGCGATAAGCATAAAGGAACAGAGCGCGTTGACTAACACGAAGATAGGTCTTGAATAACATACAATCTGGTCCTTATCGCAATATCTACAACCCCGAGAACTTCTTTATTGGACAACAGGGTATCGGTGCAGGAAACAACTGGGGTGCTGGTTATGCGGCTGGCGAGGGTGTACAGGAAGAGATCTTTGATATGATTGATCGAGAAGCCGATGGAAGTGACTCATTGGAGGTAGGTATTGATCTTTGATCTGTCCCAACGCCAGTAAAGCTTATAATATGGACAGGGATTCATGCTATTACATTCGATTGCTGGAGGTACTGGTTCTGGCCTGGGAAGTTTCATTCTCGAACGCATGAATGATCGCTTCCCCAAGAAGCTCATCCAAACATACTCCGTTTTCCCTGACACACAATCGGTCGATGTCGTCGTCAACCCTTACAACAGTCTGCTTTCGATGCGTCGATTGACTCAAGATGCTGACTCTGTTGTTGTGCTTGACAATGGCGCTCTGTCAAGAATCGTGGCTGATCGGCTCCACGTTCAGGAACCATCTTTCCAGCAGACTAACCAGCTTGTAAGTGTTTGACGGATTTCTGAGTGAAACCGAGAGCTAACTTGTCTAGGTTTCAACTGTCATGTCAGCGTCAACCACAACACTTCGATACCCCGGATATATGCACAATGATCTCGCAGGTATCATTGCATCCCTGATCCCTACACCTCGCAGCCATTTCCTCCTCACTTCATACACCCCCTTCACTGGCGACAACATCGAGCAAGCAAGAACAGTGCGCAAGACAACTGTCCTAGATGTCATGCGTCGTCTTCTCCAACCTAAGAACCGCATGGTTTCGATCAACCCAAGCAAATCCAGCTGCTACATCAGTATCCTCAACATCATTCAAGGTGAAGCCGACCCAACGGACGTACACAAGTCACTTCTGCGTATTCGGGAACGTCGACTCGCATCATTTATCCCATGGGGTCCAGCCAGCATCCAGGTGGCACTTACAAAGAAGTCGCCATACCTGCAACATACCAACCGCGTTAGTGGTCTGATGTTGGCCAACCACACATCAGTGGCCACGCTGTTCAAGCGTATCATCCAGCAATACGACCGTCTGCGCAAGCGAAATGCTTTCTTGGAACAGTACAAGAAGGAAGCTCCCTTCTCCGACGGACTGGGTGAATTCGACGAAGCGCGCGCTGTGGTCATGGACCTTGTGGCCGAATATGAAGCGGCCGAGCGCGAAGACTATCTTGACCCTGATGCGGGCAAAGTTCAGCTCGGAGCTTAAACGATCATAGACAAGTGTGGAGTTCTGATTCGCTTTTCTACTCATCGCCTTGGTAAGGCACGGGGTTTGGGCGCTTGCTAGGGTGCGTGCACATGGTCATAGGGGATTTCTTGTTCTTTCTTTCTTTCCTAGTCTATACACAATATCACGAATGACTACACTACTCAGTCCCTATAGTTGTATCTCATTAAACAAATAGCTAGCCATATCTTGGCAGTTTCATTGTATCAAATAAATCCGCCCAATTATACCACTAAGAACCTTAAATATACAATCGCGAGAAGCTTATGATTTCTCAACCGAAGCCCCGTCAACATCATTGTCCTCATTAATTGTTGTGTTGTTTCCCTTCTTCTCAGGTCCAATAAACAGGAGGAAGAGGCTGTAAGCATAAGCAGCCCCAGTAAAGATACAAATAACTTTGCCGTAATGATAGCGATGAACAGCAGACCCATCATCCTTCGTCAACGGTGGCAATGGGAAGCGCTCGCCAATAGTTGCTTCAATAGTCGACGAAGCAGATGAAGCAAGGTTTCCAAATTGATATGCCGATCCAACCACGAAAGTCTGGAAAGCAGGGGGAGCAAGCTCCATAACGTAAATAGGAATAACACTCCAAGCTCCCTGGACGCAAAACTGCTCGAAGAAAGCCGCTGCGATAACATTGTGAGACCGTGTGTATGAGTATGGGTAGATCAGAGCACCGCCGATAATACACATGACGATCATGCTGAACCGTCGACCGAAGATCTGCGAGCAGTACCCGACAAAGGTGCCACCAGTCATGGCTCCGAGGTTGGCAACGACCTGCGTGACTGTGACAGCATTCGTGGAAAATCCAAAGTCATTGGTCAACATCGTTGGGTACAGATCCTGCGAGCCGTGGGAGACAAAGTTCAAGCCCGAGGTCAAGAGAACGAGGTAGACGAGGACAAGCCAGTGGTGTCGAAGAGCGACCTTTGCCTCGGAGATAAATTGACCGGCGACGTTGCCGTGGCCTTCTCTGCTTGCCTGGAGATTTCTGTATGCTTGGGTCTCTGGGAGACAGAGTCGGAAGGCGATGATGAGAACTGGAGGGCAAGATGCGAACCAGAAGTAGGGTCTCCAGCCGTGGCTGGTCGTGTTGACTAGGGCTCGAGCAAAGGCTGTGGCGAGCAGGTATCCGAATGCATAGCCTTGTTGCATTAGGCCTGCAATGAGACCGCGAGCTTCTTTGGGACAATCTTCAAGAGCTGTGACGGCGGCAAGTCCGTAAAGACCTCCCATAGCAATACCATACAGAGCTCGGACGGCGAGGAATTGCTGGTATGTTTGACAAAAACTTGTACCGAGTTCTAGGACGATGAAAAGGAACAGGTTGAAAATGAAGGGCCTGGGAGAGAACGTATATTAGAAATAGACCAAGAAAAAAATGGGCCATTGATCATACCATTTTCGTCCGTAGCGATCACCCATAATACCAAAGATGATTGAACCAATAGACCGGAGCATAAGAACCAGAGTGATACCCCAAGTGATGTTGGTGGTAGATGTCTCAAAAGTCTCAGCGAGATCAGAGACCGTCAGCGAGACGGTGAAATAGTCAAATGAATCCCATGACCATGCAAGGAACGAAACAGCAACAAAACACCACTGCTGTGCATTAAGCATCGCAAGGAGTGTGAAAGGATTGGCCACACTGTTCATAGGAGGCTTCAGCGATGTGAACCTGGTAAGAGCATACTCTCGGATGCTAGTTGGTCCAGTCTTGAACTCGTCGGGGGAGTGGAAGGCACCATCTTCGATAGAATTCTTGATAGATTTCTCTTCGTCCCGTATCTTGTCTTTGGAATACTCATCCATCCTGGCCAAGTCAGAGCGAGTAAACTGGTATAGGGAATGGAATAAGGGACGGGTCTCAATTCATGAAGTTTACAGGAAGATCTTTTCATTTATAGTTAGAGTGACAAATTGCTGTAGCTCCTAGGAAGAACAAAAGACACTGATATCTACACAAAGCCTCATTGGCTGTCTCTTTCCCCGCGTTTTTGTGTGAAGCTCGGCGGACCCGGCAGCATTAGTGTCTCCAAATCCATGTACATGCTGTACCCTAGGCTTATTTTGAGGTTAGTCCCAACGGAATTTGCCTAAATAATTACAGCCAGTATGTTTGATAGAGCCACAGTGATAATATCAATGCGCTATGTGCTGACTGGATTATTTTTCATCAGAGTACTAACATGAAGGCACAGAAAGATGCCCTGACAGTATGAAATCCAGCCACATTATTCGGAGAACTTCCTTCCCGGCAGTCTTGCTAGACTGTGAAAGAGATACGGAATTTGGGGTGGAAGATAAGCCTGTAGATAAACGGAGCCAATACTTTTACCAGATTAGATTTGTTGGAGTCGAAACTCCGATAACAGAGTAAGCCCGAATTGTGGGGTTTCAACCCCGAATCTTGTTACCGTACGGCCAACTTGACACATCGAGTATTGCTCGGTTGATTTCAATAGCAAAGAAACAATACTTCGCTTGATAAATATAATTGGTTAGTCCCTCTCGCGTCAAGGAGGTCGTCATACGTTCAAACTCGAAAATAAGAAGCAAAATGAGCAAGCCTACTCCAAGACCAGTCACTGTCGCAGCTTGCCAGCTTGGTCCTATTCACCTTGCCGACTCGCGAGATGATGTCTTGAAGCGAATGCTAACGCTTCTGGAGCAAGCTTCTCAGCAAGGAGCCAAGCTTGCAGTTTTCCCAGAGCTTGCCTTCACAACATTCTTTCCCCGGTATCTGATCGAGGAAAAGGATCTAGACCAATACTTTGATATCGAAGATCCTGCCAAAGGTGGCATCGAGCAGTCTCCATCTGCGAAGCCTCTTTTCGATCGCGCTCGTGCTCTGGGCGTTGATGTCTATGTTGGATATGCCGAAAGAAGCCCCCAAGCAGATGGCACTCACATCGACTACAACTCCAGTGCTTACTACTCTGCACAAGCCGACAAGGTCGTTGGAAAATACCGCAAAGTGCATCTTCCAGGTACTGTCGAGCCTCGCACTGAGCCAGGTGCTGTACAGCAATTGGAGAAGCGCTATTTCCGCCCTGGTGACCTCGGGTTCCCTGCCTTCAGAGCGCCTGGCTTGATTGATGGCGCGTTGAAGAAGTCAGATGTTTCAAGCGACCCCGCCGAGACAAATGGCAAGGGTGACCCTATCGTCGGAATGCTGATTTGCAATGATCGCCGATGGGCCGAGGCATGGCGAGTTTACGGTCTGCAAGGAATGGAAATTCTTTGCTGCGGATACAATACTACCGCATTCCCATCAACAGCAAGTGGCCATAAGCTCGACATGACTGATGAGGAGGCCGAAGCCATGGTTATGCTGCACCACAAACTTTCTTGCCAAGGAAACAGCTACATGAACGCTTGCTTCAGCATCAATGTGGCGAAGACAGGCGCTGAGGATGGAAACCCATTGGTCGGCGGAACTATCATCGTGCATCCACTCGGCCACATCATGAAGGAGGCCACTACTAAGGAAGATGAACTGGTAGTTGCTACCATCGACTTGTCAGATTGCCACCGACCAAAGAATACAATCTTCGCTTTCGAGAAGCACCGCCGGACAGAGCACTACCACAAGATCTTGGAGCAGACAGGAGTCATTGAACCAGAATTATTGTAATTATCATCAATACAGAAAGAAGAAGCTGATATCAGTCAAATGACGCATGAAATTTTATATACTATGGATATTTGTCTATCTTAAATATTGAAATATTGTTTTAAAGAGTCTTCTCAATCTCGTTCAAAGCCTTAGTTCCGTTAACAACCTTTGTCTTTTGAGCCGCGCTTGGCTCATCGTAGGGCTGACGAGGTCGCAGAAGAGCCTCAACATCGCCCTCAATACCGGCAGCCTTAGCAGTGTATTGACTAGCGGCGTACTTTGTAATGGCAATACCACCCTTTGTGGAGTTCTCAGCAAGAGACACGCTCCTCTGGAGCTGAAGAGCCTCTTGGGTCTTTCCTTCCTTCCACAATTGGTAGACCTTAACAACAGACTTAGGGAACACGTTTCCAAATGCACCAATGCAGCCAGCACTGCCAGAGGCCAAACCACCCAGAAGGAAGTCAGTCTGGCCACCGAAGACAGCGAAGCGCTCAGGTGGGAAGCTTGCTGCCAAGCAAGTGACCTTAGCAACTGAGCCGCAGGTCAATTTAATACCAACAATGTTATCATGGGCCTTGACGAGGTCGGTGACAGTGTCCACATCCAGATCGAGACCATTGGTCACACCGGGGAAGTTATAGAGAACAATAGGCAGAGCTGATGACTTTGCGACAGTAGAGAAGAACTTCTTCACGACCGCTGGGGTTGTCTGCTTGCCGAAGTAAGCAGCGGGCAGGACTAAAGCATAGTCGGCGCCGGCCTTGTGGGCATCATCAATGAACTCCAGAGTCTGAGAGGTCGAGTGACCACTGACTCCGGCAATAATGGGGAAGCCCTTTGGCACAGACTCACGAGCGAGCTTCACCAGCGAAGCTCGCTCCTCTCGCGACAGAAGGAAGGTTTCGGCATTGGTTCCGAGGATGACCAGTCCGGTCAGGCCAGTGCTGGCGAGGTATGAATAGTATTTTGCCTGCTCAGCTGTGCGCAAAGTATCGGTCTCTGGGTCGAAGAAGGTAACGGCTGGAGTGTACACGCCGGGGGCTGGAGCAGCGGGAGCCATGATGATCGTGGAGGGTAGTAGATTCGGACTTCGGAGCGATAACGGCTTGGGTATAGTCTTGGACCTTCGCGGGGGTGTAAATACGGAACGTATTGTCTGAGACGTTTACTCGGAGTCGTTATCGTCCATGGAATTCAGCGCATTAAAAAAGAATTGACTAAAGAGGGGACTGAGGGGTATCGCCGACTCCATCGGAGCCTCGAGCCGATATTTGGAGTTGATTCTCTCCACATCAGACGGACGGCTCCACTGCGATAAGCAGAGCTATTAAGATAGGGAAGAGTACTAATAGCTAAATTCTGCGGATTTTATTGAGGCAAATTCGAATTATCACCTGCTGCAGTCTTCTTCTCTGCTCTATTCACCATGGGATTGGACACGATCATCAAAAATGGTCTGATAGTAAGTTTCCCAGCGGATAACATCCGTGTAGATGTCGCAACAGCGGACTTGCTCCGTTCGGCTGGCTGATGCGATGTAGGTGACTGAGACCGGCGTCCTTCCCGAGGGGCAAGACATCGGAATATCCAACGGCAAAATCTCTCTGGTGGGCTACGATCTTCCAGAGAGTCCGGACACGAAGACAATTGACGCACAAGGCGCATACATTACTCCTGGTGGTGTGGACTCACATGTCCATTTGGCGCAACGAAATGCGCCGACGGGCGATAACTGGGAGACCGGCACTCGCAGTGCTGTAGCCGGAGGTACCACGACTGTTCTAGCATTCGCTTCCCAGGCGAAGGACATGCCCTCGCTTTTCCCAATTCTTGAGGATTATCACGGAAAGTCCCGCGGTCAGAGCTACTGCGACTATGGATACCACTTCATCCTGACGAACCCGAACGACACTATTCTCAATGAAGAGCTCCCTGTGATCGCAAAGGAGGAAGGAATTACAAGTGTGAAGCTGTACATGACTTATGACTTGTACAAGTTATCCGATAAGCAGCTCCTTGAGACAATGCTAGCATGTCGCTCGCTTGGGCTTACCACCATGATTCATGCCGAGAACGGGGACATGATCAACTTCTTGATCCAGGGCCTTGAGCGCAATGCGAACACTGCCCCTTTCTTTCATGCGATCTCCGGACCCAAGATCGCCGAAGATGAGGCTTCATACCGTGCCATTAGACTAGCAGAACTGGTTGATGCTCCAGTGCTACTCGTCCATGTTTCTTCGGACGGTGCCATGAAACACATCAGAGACGCACAAACCCGACTCCTTCCTATCCACGCAGAAACTTGTCCCCATTACTTGTTCTTGTTGTCCGATAGACTCGCGAACCAAGACCATGATCACTTCCATGGCGCGAAGGGCATTTGCTCTCCACCACTTCGCCACCATGCCGAAGATCTGGAGGCTTTATGGCGTGGAATAAGAAATGACACCTTTACTGTCTTTTCTTCTGACCATGCGCCAACAAAGTATGATCACCCACAAGGAAAGAAAGCTGGAATAATCAATGGCATTCCGAAGTTCAGCAAGATTCCCAAGGGAATACCTGGAATTGAGACAAGACTTTCACTTCTCTTCAGCGAGTCCGAAGGATGTCTTCCCAAAGACCAAGCAAAACTGAGTCTTGCTAAGTTTGTCCAATTGACTTCTGGAAACCCATCCCGACTTTATGGATTGAAGCACAAGGGCTCAATAATGCCAGGTTTTGATGCAGACTTGGTCATTTGGCATCCTCAGGACAAAGGATCAAGGGAAATTCTCCAGACCAATCTCCATCACGACGTGGATTACACACCATTTGAGGGTATGCGAGTAAGGAATTGGCCTCGTTACACAATCCTAAGAGGACAAATTATATGGAACGCAGACGAGAATGCCGTTGTAGGAGCCAAAGGATACGGCAATTTCGTGAAGCGAGAGAATGGAAAGGTGTTGGTGGGAAAGACCGGACAATTGCCAGCAGGGATGATTGAAGGAGAAAGGGAGCTGTGGATGCCCAAAGCTGTCTCATAATTATAAGTATCTCAAAAAATTAGTTCAATTTTCAAGTTTTATAAGTCAAAGGAAATGAAAATTCATGTTCGTCAAAACTAAAGTCGCGCGCGCGCTGGTATTAAGTCTACGGCTTCTTGAGCCATTCCCCTGGTTTTGTTAGCAAAAAGTCTCGCTTTGGGTTGCCTTCATAGCTTACCAGGAGGCTTGGAACCCTGTACCACCCGCTCCATAGTTATGGATTACTAGCTTGCCGTCGATATGCTCAGACTCAATTCTAGCGCCACCTTCACGGCTTGCTGAGGATATGATAAGTAAATATGACGAGGCAAGAGGCTGTGTTTATAAACTTACGGCGGAATCCCACTCCATGCTTGATGATCTTCAAATCTTCAGGCTTTCCCAAATAAGGGACTAGAGCACAGCACTTTCGCTTGATTTCCTCCGCAAACTCCAGATCAATTTCACCATTCCAGTCGTTCTTTTGGCGGCAACCACCCAATATCACACCACTGCGCCCATCTCTACCACGAGGGAAAATGTGAGTTGCATCTGCGTCGCGATGAGGAGCTTGGAAATACATCGTCGGAATTGGCTCCTCGGGGCTTTCGACCAGCAGAATTTGACCCTAGAATCAATATTAGCTTTGCAGCGGCAATTCACTTGCGAGAGATCGGTAACATACTCTTGCGGGATACACTTTCTTGTCTTCGACTCCACCAAGAGTCAAAGATCCCAGACCAGTACAGTTAAATACTGCAGCTGCGGACGGAAATGATTTGAATACCTCGCGAATATCCGTCAAGACCTTGCGCTGGATTTCGATTCCACGAGCAAATGCCTCCATTTGCAACCTTCGCTCTGTTAGAATCTATACATTCAAAATAAAATAAAATATTTATTCGAACTTACCAAGGCAGATATCGCTGGACGTCAAGAACGAAAGACGCCATTTCAAACCCGAATGCTGCTTTCGACGGCAATTCGTGCTTTTCAATGGGCCTCAAGCCTCCCACCAGTTCTTCAAACCAAAGCTTTCCAGTCGTCGGGGTGAGAATGCCAACATCCTCAATTGGCTGGTCGTAATGAAACTTGATGTTCATAGCTTTCACGCCAGAATCTGGCCTGTTAACTGAAAGGTCTTTGAACTTCCTGTATGTGATTGCATCCCACTTTTCCTGTCGGCCACCGTCAAATGAAGCCGGAAACCAATTGGCTCCTCCCCAGTTAGATGTATACTCTGGAAAAGCATCTCCCGGGAGATATTTTGCCACAATCACAATCTCCGCATTTGGGTGTCGAGTCTTCAGTTCGAGGGCAGTAGTGAGCCCAATGACTCCAGCGCCAATAACAACATAGAGCGCTACATCTCACAGTGAATAAGCATTTCTCTTTTCGAACACAACGTGAGCTCCTTACCCATTGCTTTTTTAAAATAGTACGAAAGCGTTCTTTCGATCGGGTTTGCGACTACTCCTTGCTACTCGAGAAAATGAAGTTGCGATATATGAAAAAACCACGCGATGTTGTCTGATTTGATTGGCCGAATAGGTCAACCTTTACTATGGATTTCTGACAGATTGCAAAAATGAGTGGTTCGACTAACTCCAACTATTGTTAGACTCATATGATCGAGGAATTTCCGTCACCCCGAAATCTGGGCAGCTTACGCCGGAATGTTCGCGAGCGCATATCAGCCCCAAATCTTCCCGGCGGGTCGTGCGGTTTCGGGGTAGAAACCCCCCTATCTCTAGTCCACTCCGACAACGCTAAGCCCTCCGATAAGCCTTGACATCGTCAATTGACGGTAACTTTTGTTTACCGTCTTTCCTATATGGGCAGATAGTTGATTCACATCCGAAGCGGGCTTTGAGACTTCCAAAGCATCGAGAGTTGCACCACGCGACAAAGTTCCGAATTCAAGTGCTTAAAGCTGCTGTACTACTTCAAGATCAAGCAACCGTTTTGTTGCATTCACCTCTGACCTTGATACCCTTTGCATATAAAACCCTTCCTCAAAATGGGAGACACCAATCCAAATACAACACTGCCGAGCGTTTCGGGAGTGGCAAGACCACAATCCATTAACATTCTTCTGATCAACCCAAACTCAAGCGAATATATGACAAAGGACTGCCTGAAGGCAATCGCACCGACTCTACCGCCGGATGTCATTGTTCATGGATTTACCGCGCCATATCCCGGTCCGACAGCAATCGAATCTCATACAGACGCGATATTATCTACTGAGGCATGCATTAGAGCATTAGCGCCCATAGCAGATAAATACGATGCCTTACTAGTCGCATGTTTCCGCGCTCATCCACTCATCGGAGCTCTTAAAGAAAGCTGTTCTCAGCCGGTACTGGGAATTATGGAAGCGGCGATGTATGCAGCGCGAATGCTTGGAGAAAACATGGGAATAATATGCACTTCGGAACGGTCCGCACTCACTCATCCCCGGTCCGTGTCTTTGTATGGCTATTCCGAGTATTTCGCGGGCTGCGAAGCTGCGAAGCTTGGAGTTCTTGAGCTTGATTCAAAGCCTAAGGAAGAGGTTCATGCGATCATGACTCAAAAGATCAATCAACTTGTTTATGGACAGGGAGCGGACTGTGTGCTTCTAGGCTGTGCAGGAATGGCGGAGATGCGCGCCGTCTGTGAAAAGGCCGTAGAAGGCACAGGGGCACGAGTCATAGATGGAGTAGGACTGGGAGTTCAATTTCTTATTGGGCTTGTCCGAGAGAAACTTCAGACCTCTAAGAGTGGTGTTTATAGAGATGCAGCCGTGGACCGAGCAAAGAGGGGTCAAAATTGGCTTTAAAGAAAGGCATTGGGATTACAAGATTCAGTTTTCAAGATTAATAATGACGAACACTTCAGTCTACTAAATTTCCGAAAACAAAGATCCCTCATGGATTGATGAAGTGGAAAGACTATTGTAGAAAAGGTTTATGTGTTGGACGAAACGCAAGTTAGTGTTGATGGCTTGTCGCATCGACATAAAGCATCGGAAGAAGGAAACACTATAGATTCTCCATTTAAATCTCTTAATAATGAATATACAAGCTTATCGGCTTTTCTTGCACTTCTTAGTCCGATTATGTAAGGATATTTTTAAAGCCGAGGCCAATTCAACCGTCGCTGATAAGCATCCGCATCTCACCAGCAAGATGCGGGCAGGCGGCTGCAGGTACTATTCACATCGGCTGTTGAACAATGAGGCCGCGGGTTGAAGTTCCGCCCTGCAAATTCTGTCGAAGGCGCTTCGCTCGGAGAGAGCATCTCCTTCGGCATGAGCGCACCCGTAAGTCATCTCTTTGTTTGCCTGCGCATTTCATGCACGTTAACCTGTGATAGATACGAGAGAGAAGCCATTTAGCTGTTGCTGTGGCAAGAGTTTCACCAGAAGGTGTGATGCTATTCTTTTCGATTCGAGGCTATTTAAGAAACTAACAAGTAGCAGAGACCTTTTGGCTCGCCATTTGAAGATTAAAGATGATCCAACGCGACATGACCAGGTTGAGAATAATGCCGAATCTGAGGTGCTTCGAAATGATTCTTCTCAAAGACCTTTGGAGTCGAATAGCTCTGGTACCTCCCAGGACTTATCCCAAGAATATATGAGCACACATGCCCAAGCTATGCCTAGTTTCCACCCAGATGCATTCAATCAAAACCAGGTATCCCAGGAAACTGCGGCATTGTCTTTCCTACCGACAGACTCTTCAGAGGATATTTTAGATCAGAATCTACATGATCTCAACATTCTTTGGGGCAGTATGGACAGTTTTCCACTGGATGCCTTTGGGTTCGGACTCCCAAATGAACTTATCACTATACCCGAGTTGGATATTCCAGAATCCACCAACTCAGAGTTCACTGGTCCCTATACTGGGGAAACGCCCGACGATGCAATTCCTGGAAGCCCACTCTCAGACGATGCATCACTATCTAATTTCCAACTGCCACCTTTGCAACAAAACGACGACTCTCAAGACACCGAGAATATGTCACAAAGCGAAGATCCGCCGCCTGAACCGCAAATACCCTGGAGAATAAGTAAAGAGGATTATCAGTTGGCCCTGGTGAAGATCAACAATGTTCATCATGTTCTCCCGGGGTCATTTGTTTTCCCTTCGAAATATGTTTTCTGCAGATACATCGAGGGCTTCTTCACGGGAAGTCACGCCCACTTGCCGTTTCTGCATCTACCGACCGTGTCAATCCCACACTTGATGCCGTCTTTGATTCTAGCCATAATGGCCATGGGGGCTCAGTATCGTTTCGAACGGCAACGTGCAGTGAGGTTCTATCGGGCTTCAAGGGCATTGATCACATATCATATTAACTTGCATGCCCAATCAAACTCTCTGTACACACCAGGATCCCAGTTTGATCATATGGACCGAACTGAGAAAACACATTTTGAAGTCTTGCAGGCCCAGATCATTCTCACTACCCTTGGAACGTGGGGAAATCATGAGCTTCTCCACGATACTCTGGGCATCGCGGCGCAAATGTCGCTTTACCTTCGAGATAGCGGTCTTCTCCTACATGATCAGCACACAGCGGAAGACTCATGGCTTACTTGGATCCAACAAGAAGGGCAACGCCGCACAAAGTACATTGCCTATATGATATGCAATGTCCAAACTATTCTGTATAACATGCCACCCAAGATACTCAATAGTGAGATCAATTCGATCTTCCTTCCATGGCCCGAAGAACTTTGGATGGCTACGAGCGCAGCCGAATGGAAGGCATTGAGGGCAAAATGGCCCAAATCGATTTCGTTTGGAGATGGATACTCGCAGCTATTTCGTCATCGCCCGAATCATCGAGAGTACTTTAGACTATCGTCATTCGGGAATTTAGTGCTCATCCATGGCATATTTCAACAAATCTACCTTGCATGGGAATCGTCATTCTGCTTACCTGGATCATCAGAAGGACAACCCATTTCATTACCCAGCGAACTCCTTACTCGATTTCATACAGCCCTACGACGGTGGCAAAGGGGATGGGAAACGAGCTCAGATCCTTCAATCACACCTACATCACCGAAAGGGCCGCTCGGATTCAATGCAACAGCAATATTCCGCATCGCATGCATCAGATTGCACTTCAACCTCGGGCCTCACCGCAATCTTGGAACTGGAGACCCAGAGGCAATTGCGTCTGCATTCTGCAACGCGCCTCGGCCCGCTCAGCATTCCCTCGCAAGTAATCCCCGCAGCGGTACAGCATTAGCGGCACCCTCTTCGCTGGCTATGCAAACCCCGCAGATATACCATGCAATCCTGCAATCCATTCACGCCCTGTCTATACCAGTTAGGCTTGGGGTGGAGTATGTCGCGAGAACACAAACACTAACATGGAGCACTATCCACTCGCTCTGTAATCTTGAATGTGCCCTGTTTTTATGCAAATGGCTCGAGACGTTGGCGCTTGATCCGACTAATTTGCATCGAGATACGCGGCGCTTATTACGAATTATATTGAGTGTCTTGCATGAGGCTGATTTGGCACAACCAAGCGGTCCCGGGGGTGAATTCGGGGCGGAGCACCTAAGGCGCATGGGGGCTGTGCTTGTACGGCTACTTTCAGAGATATTGAAAGGCGACCATGTTTTTGAGATGATGCACGTCTTCTGTGATTCCCTTCGCACTTATGCGAATCTGCTTGATAGCGACCTCGATTCTGAAGTTCAGGCGTAAGTGCGGCTACAGCTAATGAGGGCTTCGTACCGCTTTACCACCTTAAATGATAAACCATTTATGAGCCACTCTCACAACTCGAACCTGTACGGAGTAGAGCATCTCCAAAGAAAAAGAAATACGGATCTAAGCCCCAAGAAGAAGTAAAGCGCTAATCACTCATACTTGTAAGTCACCTGATGGTGCGGCTGACAACCCTCGTATCAATGAGGGGGCGCTTCGGGCACCTAGAAGCAGAGTCAACCTCCTCGCCATTTCCAAATGAACTCAATAGAGTTTGGCGGCATAAACTCGGGTTACCAATTTGGACCCAATTATGGAACAATATCAATATCACAAGTGCCACAGGGTAAATACTTTGGGCTCACTTTGCTCCCAATATGTCGATACTGATTGCCGGGACCAACAGAGCGCGAAGAGACTCGTGCGCGACCTTTCTCCACAGTCCCATACCCACACGATCCAGACTTCGTTTGCCGAGACGACATATTCGAACGAATTCATGAGCGAGCATCGAAACCAGGATGTAGGATAGCGTTATTTGGTCTTGGCGGCGTCGGGTAAGTTCAAGAACGCATTATTCACCATCAGCGGGCGTCAGTACAGAAACTGAACAAAAAATAGCAAAACCAGGCTGGCCATGGAATACTGTCATGAGGCTCGTCAGAAGTCGCCCGATACATGTATATTCTGGGTTCATGCCCGCACTTCAGCTCGTTGTCAAAAGAGCATTCATGATATTGCAGACCGTGCTAAGATTCCCGACCGAGACAATCCTAAAATCAACATATTTCAGCTTTTTGGAAATTGGCTACAAGATGCAGGCTTGGGACGTTGGATTCTTGTTCTTGATGGCCTCGACAGTGATGAGTTGCTCAAGCCTCCCAGGGCCCAGAACGACGAGTCGACGCCATCACCGCTGCAATACCTTCTCGCCGATTCTCGTGGCACTGTGATTGTCACCAGTCGCAATAAAAGCGTGTCACTTGATATTACAAACCCTCGAAATGTCCTAGAGCTAAAGCCAATGGATAGAACTGACGCGCTTAGTCTGTTTGAGAACAAGCTAGGAACGCGTTCTGATACTGAAGACACCATGCTCTTACTGGAAAGCCTTGGATACTTGCCACTCGCAATTGTACAAGCTGCTGCATATATTACGCATCGTCTGCCACGGTTCTCGGTTCTTCAGTATCTAGAAGTGATACAGCAAAGTGACCACAGGGCTATGCAGTTACTTGGCCACGGAGAATATGTCCTTGATAGAGATGGCGAAGCTGAGAGCTCCATTCTTCCTACTTTACAGATATCATTGGATCATATATCTGTCATGAACTCATCTGCAGCTGATTTGTTATCTCTTATGAGTTTCTTTGATCCACAGGCCATTCCTGAGAGCACTCTTCGAAGTCAGCCTGCTCAGTCAGTACAACCGGCCCAGGCACCATCGCGACGCAGGGGCAAGTATCTTTCTGAATTTCCCCAGAAGCTCAGAGTACGCTTTTCTCGCAAGAACAAGAACCGCAATCCTGGCCTCTCGGAATTCGTCACACAAGAGCAGTTCGAAGACAATATAAAGACGCTGCATGAATACTCATTGATATCAATGAGCGAAAATAATGGAGCGTTCAGTATGCATCGTCTAGTACGCTTGGCGGCTCGAAAGTGGCTGCAAGCTCATGGCCAGGAAGAAAAATGGCAAGAAAGATTTCTATCTCACCTGTGGCTCGACTTTCCTGATGATTTTATCGATCCCGCAAGTTGGGACAAGTGGCGATCTCTTCTTCCGCACGCCAAGGCAGCTTCATCGCTGTCGCCAAAGCCGGGCGAGGGACTCTTTGACTGGGGGAGAATTCTGTCAATTAGTGCAGACTACGCGAATTATATGGGAAACGACTCTGACGCATTGGAATTCGGATCTATAGGTTATGCTCATCTCACGAAAACCATCGGAGCAGATGAGAAGTTAACCCTAGATTTGACAAGCGACTTGATACAGACGTATAGATCTATGAATCGGCTGGACGAGGCCTTGGAGCTTGGGCTGCATGTGCTTGAAGTTAGAAGAAATAAGTTGGGCGATAATTGTCATCCCACACAAATCGCGATGAATAACGTGGGTATGACACTCGCGGGCTTGGGGCGGTATCAAGAAGCCGAGGGCTTGATGACCAAAGTGCAAGAATATTTCACGAGAGAAGGAGGCCAGGGGGATACTATGGGTCTCGCATTAACGTCGCTTTTAGGGCAAATGTTCTACGAACAAGGGAGGCTTCGGGAGGCTGAAATGAATTTCTTGAAAGTTTTAGCCTTATTGGAAGATGGGGACAGCGACTCGAGACGACTTCCCATGGTAGTGGCCATGGAAGGTCTGGCCTTGGTCCGGAAAGAACAAGGTCAGGATGCTGAAGCTCTCACATCAATGCGAGACTGTGTCGCTCAGTTGCTTCGCCTCTCAGGCCCCACTGGCAAAGACTTCATAAGATGCTCTGATATAGTATCGCAATGGGAAAACGGGGTAATGATAGAGAGACCACGGACTTTTGCTAGCGGGCATGGCACGCAATAAACCGGAGGTAGCAATATAGTTCATTCGAATTTCTTTGTGAGAGAAACTTCCCATGTATTCCATTACTTTGGATACGCTTTTAACGTCATGTGGGATTGCAAGAATCTTGATCTGCTGTTGCATATTTACTTGAAAAGACTTATCTGAGGAGTACTTAATACACCGCAAAACGCCAGATGACGCAATTAAGAGATCGGCGCGATTGACGGAGATCCGCAATGATGTTAAATGATGTGCTGAATACACGACAGGCCCAGAAGTAAGAAGCTAGACGAATGAGCGCGCACTAAAATAGTAGAATTAAGGGGCAAGTGGACAGCAGAGCGGGACGGGCATTGACACTTAATCTCGACGTGGACGAGTGTTAGTCACGCACGCGCAGAAGGGGACTAATAATTAACTAGTCTAGTGCCGATCATTGTCTTTGTCCTTAACGCATGGACCAGACTCATCTAGTGCATTAAAGGGAGACGGCATTCTAGCCGGCTCGCCTTGCAGGGATTACCCATGCCGATGCTCGGGCAGGTCCGATTCGGATGAACTCCTAAATGTTCTTTGCCACCTCGGGACTGGGTGGCGGCGAGCCATGGTGGAACTGAACCTTGGGGGCAGTCTCGTCTCGGGTAACTATTAATATATGGATCGGAGAGATAAAGGGCAACTGGGTGGTATGGCCTCTGGATAGCCTCCTCCGATAAGGTCAGGTGAACTCGTACCAGGAATCGCACGGACACATTCCGATCGATGGGAGTCGCGTGCTGGAAGCAGGAGTGAAAGGCGCAGGATAGATCACGCATGACAAGTAAAGTATGTACTCTAGGACAGTATGAGGAGGGCTACTCCGTAGGGATAGGGTACATGTACGGGTATACTAGGGGGGATAGTAGGGGAAGGTACGGAGGGCGCCACGTTGGCGCTACCAGCACTAGTAGCGTATGCGTATTATCCATCGAACCTTCTGGGACCCGCCTCCAGACTCATTCCGTCACTCCACGCCTCAACTGACTCAGCCTTCAACGTTTGGCTTCTGGTTCTGTCTCCGTGCGTTCCGGCTTCGCTGCCCTTTTATTCAGACTATATATACTGCCCGGCCCCGGTCTGCCCCTTTTCCTCCTGCCCTTCACCTACGAAGTACTCCGTACTGCCCAGCTTCTTTACATCATCTCTCCACCTATTACGGAGTACACCTACTATACCTATCTCCCTCCTCTCGCCGATCCGAGGCCAACCGATCTCCTATCTCGTCATCGAGTTCCTTTCTGCCAGGATCTCCAGCCACGCTCCCTACTTAATACTCCAGCCGGCGCTTATCTCAAACCACCGAATCAGCTGCCTCGGTCACACCAGTGATTCAGCACCCGCTCTCAGGCCAACGCCTTGATCCCTTGACTCCCGCCTCACTTTCCTGCTACCTGTCTTCTGGCTCTGCAACCTTGCAACCTACCACTTCCACCTTCCACACCACCCTCAACTCCCACCTACACTCCTAGTACCACAACTAGCCACAACCACCACCAACATGGCCCCCCGGAAGCCCAGGTGCAACTTCAAGGAGTGCAAGGAAGCCGCCCAGCGCATCGTCGGAGACTGCAGCTTCTGCCGCGGCCACTTCTGCTCAAAGCACCGCATGCTGGAAGCACATTCCTGCTCCGGCCTCGAAGACTGCAAGAAGGAGTCCCACGCCCGCAATGCAGACAAGTTGAATAGCGAGCGGACGGTGGTCGTGAAGGGAGTATGAGCCGCTCTCCCCCATACATCATACGGGTGATTGAGCGCTCTGGTTTGGGATTCCTATCAGAGGGATCCTGTTTGATTCCTTATTCCAATTCAGCCGGTTGAATCTTTAGCGTGGTGTTTTACTTCTGTTTCTTTGCAACGGGGTGTTTGCGAATGAGACTTTGTCGGGGCTACGGCCTGACTGGCCGCGTTGTCGTCCTTGTTCTATTGACGTTGTCTTTTTTTCCTTGATTTCTTTTTCTTTTTCTTTTTCTCTACTATCTACGGGGTGGGCCTCATTTACATGGCGTTTGTCTTGGATTCTCCCCAGCTGTTCTCTGGGATCTCGGCTGGTTTTGCATTTACCTTCGCATGGTGGCTTTAATCTGCCCATGACTATTCTGGGCTCTAACTAGTTTAGCCGATTGGATTGGAATTAAACGGATAACCAGCATTTTTTTCTTTTTGACCTCAATACGAGAGTAATAGCCTCGGATATAGTACATGGATTCCTGCAATAGTATGCCTGTAATAGCCTCTTTCAACCCGGACCGATCTTGGGCCTGGAGCATGTGGTTAGTCAGGGAATGGCTACCTGCAGTAAGGGGAACGTACATATCGTGGTGCTCGCTCAGTCGACTGAGGTACTTGTTGAGGTCTTCCACCCGCTCTTTGTGAGTTTTGACGCCCTCCCGCTGCAGCCGCTCGTGTAACTGTTCTTTTGTCAGACAAAGTCCATATCACAAAGCCAAAGACTTGCAACTCTGGATAGGTCATAGAGCAGGCAATGTGATACATACTCTCTTTCGTCGGATTTCTTCATATTTCTTCTCAGCCTCAGTCTTCGCTGACCCAATGCCTGAGTCACCTTGCTCCTCGTCCTCTTTCACCTCCGCATCGTCCTTTTTAGCGATAGCCTGCGATTCAGGATTTTCGCTCTCGGCCTTCTCGCTCTCAGCACCCTCTTTCTTCTTCAGGCCCTTCTTCTTTTTCTTCTTCTCCACTCGGCCGTCATTCACCTTAGAGCCTTTTAGTTTGAGCTTTCCGCCCCCGCCAGCGGAGTATTCGTCCGGCGCCATGAGTGGGGAGAGGGGAGGAAGGCGTGCGGAGTAAAAGAGGGGAGCGCGGGTTGCGCGTGGACTGCGACTACGGGAGCGGCAGAATATCCCTGGGCTAATTTCCGCCCGGTCTGATTTTTGGGCTGGCTTGGGCCGGAGGGTGTTCGCGGTGTTGGCTGTTGCGCGGCTCTCTGAGACAGGGTGTTTTTTTTTTTTCTGTTTTTTCCTGTTGGGGGATGGTGGAATTGGGTTTTGATTCTTGAATTTGGAAGAGGTCTGGTGAGGCGGTTGGGGGTGGCCTATTAGAGCGCTTGATGGGCGGTGGGCGATTCTACTCTGGGGGACTTGCAGACTGGGAGGATTAAGACAAAGGATGTGGGAAAGTTTATGGTGAAACTATAGGCGAACTATGTCCTTTCACTTATTTCTGACAATGAATTGCGGTCGGGGAGAGTGAGACTTGTCGGAAGGGAATTAATAGCGCTCTTTCAGCTTAAGACTTGTCTCACATGCTATGTCTACCTGTTGGAGATGCTGAGGAGATATCACATTAAATATGTTCATTATTTGGGGCGTTGCTAATTTTGGTCTTTGGCCTTTCATGCCACCTAATCGAAGGGGATTGGGCGTAGGCTTGACCCACCCATGCGCTTGCGCATCTCCGCACCTGCAGCCACCGTGCTCGGTACTTTGATACCGCAGCAATCGCCAAAGTAATCGGTGTGCGCAGCGTGACCGTGAGGATGGTCATGGCCTTCATGGGCATGCGGGTCTTCTTCTTCAGATAGCTCGCCCATGGCTTCAGTGGCAGGCAGCAGACTTCCAAACAGGAAATGCTGCATAATAGGCAGTTTGCCTAGGACTTCTTTGACGAACATCTTCTTCATGCCACTCTCTACCTTGAACCAGTTCTTTGCGCCAGAAATGTCATCCAGCATTGGACTGTGCCAGCGTAGACCTTTCACGGTCTTCACGCTGTCGACCCACCTTACCTGGTCCAGATATAGATACTTGTCGCCCTCTTCATCCAGCATCGCCGTATTATGAATACCCAGTGGCGTGATGTAAGGATGGTCGACCAGTTGGCTGGCACCAAATAGGAATGGGAGAAAATGATAATCATCCAGCCCCCAGACACCGTGCGAGCCAGCTGGCTCCAGGTAATAAGTAGACTGGATCTCCCGCATGAGCTGCAGGTACTCGATGTACACCGTAGATACAACGGCAGCGAAGTCCGTAGCCGGAAGAAGACCCAGCTGGTACAGTGACAGGAGCCACATCATGAAATTCAGCTCGTGTCCCGACCCATAATCCAGGCGATCTCGTGAACCGAGTGAATGGATCAAGTATGTGGATGCTTCGTCGATCGCGGTGGAGTCTGTTAATCCCAAAATGTCGCGATGCCAGGCTGGGCTTGAAGTGGCGACGTCGTCGAAGAGTGTTCGGAATGCAGGGTTCCCGAACCTTGACCCACCCTGGTCTAGCGCTGGGTGCTTTGCGACGAGGGCGTTCAGTTGGCCCACCACTTGTGAGAGCTTGGCGACGGCATCGGAGCTGGGTTTCTTGTGCAGGTCGGGAAGGGAGTAGCCCCGGACAGAATCGGAGAGGCCGAAAATGAAAGCTAAAACTAGCTTGTATGTAGGCGACGAAGTGAACAACTCATGGTCTTTTTGTGAGAGGATGCGGCGAATCGGACGAGTGTACTTGTGGGCGGAGAGGTCTGGCGGCGAAGGTAGAGGAGGGGTGATTGGGGTTGGGTCTCTAGACGAAGCGGTCTGTGATCGTCGGTTGCTTGACCGCAACTCTGAGAGTTTCTTGGACAAGTCAACCTTGGCGGGTTGAGGTGGCAGGGCTGTAGCCATGGTTCTGGAGGTTGGAGAGAGAAGATAATGATTCTCGACTTTCCAGCTTCACCTTGAGGACGCGATTATGTACACTCTTAATCATCCGCAAGCAGACCGCTCTGGCAGAACAGGGTGCTACCGCCTGCCCCATCCAGGGATCATGACGCCATTCGGGCCTAGCGCGGTGGAGTCCGTGTGATGTTCCCCGGAAAAACAATGATCGGCCGGATCTCTCGATATCACGCTGAACCATCCACGGCCGCCCACATGATGAGGCTCGAGCATTGAGGCGTGGTACAGGGCAAGAGAGCTGGACCAACACTTTCTGTATCACCGTCTTCAAAGATCGTTGAAGATATTCCCAACCGTCGCCGTTCGCGTCAGAGTTCCACAACCCACCGCCGCAACTCTTTCTTATCTTCCCCGAGGGCTTCGAGGGTGCATAAGCTCTCTTTCTTTTGCTCCACTGATTGGCTAGTCGTCTCAACTGACCTCTGGGCTAAAGCACGCAATCATGAATATTTCTGAGCCATCGGCACCAGCTCCGACAGGCGCTGTGGACAGCGGTCATGCCAGTCGCGCGACCTCTTCCCCAGTGTCGCCCTCGCACGTCGAATCAAGTCTGTCATCGTCTATTGGCAGCAGCAAGTCCCACTCAAGCTTTTCGTCTCGCGGTCAGGCCCGCGCTCAACAGCCTCAGCAGCCTAATGAGGTTACTCCTATCTTCGACCAGGCTACTGGGTCAGCTCGAAATTATCAAGGTACCGCACAGGGCACACCCAAGGATGCCCCAGGAGATGCTGGTATAAGCAGCGGTGGGCCTCAAGATGCAAGCTCCGGTCCTGAGAATGACCCACCTGAACATAAAAGATCCAAGATCGGCCAGTTCATAGATCGCTTCGGCGCTCTAGAGCTAGAAAATAAAGGAAGCGTTGCACGAGACCACCTTGCTCTAGGTAAGTACTCATCGTTGCTATTTGGTGGAATTTGAGACTGACGGCTGTCTAGAACGAACATTCCTAGCATGGATGCGAACCTCTCTAGCTTTCGCTTCTATTGGCATCGCCGTGACTCAACTCTTCCGTCTCAACACAGCTACCGCCTCAACTAATTCCCAGAGCCTCAATGCACACGACCCTATATTACGGGCACCTTTCTACTCCCCCTCTCTTCTCGACGCAGCTGCAACGACTACCACCAACAATGCCGGCCTTCGTAGCGTTGGCAAGCCACTCGGCTCTACATTCATCGGCGTGTCTATCCTAATCCTCCTTGTTGGCTTTCACCGCTATTTCGAGAGCCAATATTGGATTATTCGGGGCAAGTTCCCTGCGAGTCGAGGGAGTGTTGCTTTGACAGCATTCATAGCTGCCGCTCTAATTGTGGCTGCTCTGGCTGTGATATTGGTCGTGGCTCCCAGCGCGTATGAGACATAGCACTTTGCTATAGACTTAATCATTTTGCTAGCGATTTTTCCCATGTGGCGTTCAAGATATTATGTCTTTTCGGGTTTATTTCGGGTTCATCTGCTTTACTTATGCCCATATCATATTGCTTCATATCATTTGCATACTCTCGACAGTACACAGTAAATGAAAATGCTCAACTTTCTTACTCTTCAGAACATCAATTTCTGTCTACTGGTGCAATATATAAGGCAGAAATTACGACAAGAAGGTTTGATAAATATTCTTTCTTTTATGTCAACAGCCCCAGGTCCACCTGCATCAAACTAGTCTAGACGCGATATGGAGAAGGTAGTGAGACACGAAACGAGATGGATGGGAAGGATATCGACAAGTTAGACCGCCGGGCGTAGAAAGGGAGCACAGGAGAAGCAGGGCGTGGCTTGTGGACGATGCGTGAAAAGTGTAAAGCAGACAAGGGGAAAAGTCAGGGCCAAAAGGGACAACCGCCTAAATACAATCATTTATCGTGGGCCGAGTTTTGCCAGGGCACGAGCTCCCTGCTCCTGCCACTCTTGCTTCGATACCCACATGTCATCCTTATCGGCGATCTAGAGGGGTGTTAGAATTAAGGTTCATGTAGTTGTATGAAGGTGTGTAGACTTACCAGGTTGGCGAGCACAGCACCACCCAGGAACACCATGTGTCTCCGTCGTGGAGGATCCTCGATACGGACCTTGAATTTCTGTGATTCTGTTAGCTTTGTTCGAAGGTTACAAGACGATACTGCGGAGCATACGTTCAAACGCTCTGGGTTTCCACCCAGGACGCGGGTCAGCCACAGCTGCTTCAGCTCCTTCTCCAAACGTGAGGGCAATCCTGGGTACATGCTGCTACCACCACTGAGCACAACGGCCTTGTATAAGCTGGAACGGATATCAACGTCGGTTCCTTGGATTGTGTTGAAAAGAAGCTCTGCCATGCCAGGCTGGTCAACGTCGACCAAATGGGGCTGGAACAGACACTCGGCAGCCTCAAATCGCTCGCTGCCAACACGGATCACACGGCCATCGGGGAGGGTGTAAGATTCGACAAGGACGGTGGTATCTTCGGAGAGCTGCTTGTCCAGCTCGAGGTCGTAGGAGACGTAGCAGAGCTTCTCCTTGATCTGGCGCACGGTCTCGAAATCGGCGGTTCGGTTCAGCGCATATCCGCGGCGCAGGAGAAGGGCGATAAGGTTGCGAGTCACATCGCGACCAGCGACATCAAGTCGGCGAATGTGGTGGTTCAGCACGGTGGACTCGTAGACCGGGATGATGTGGGTAACACCATCACCAGAGTCAACGACCACACCACTGCTCAGACCCTGGGCATACAGTGCCAGCACTGCCTGGATCGCCACGTAAACACCTCCAAAGTTGTAGCCCTCCAGCATGACTTCGGCCATCTGCTCGCGGTTCTTGAGCGGGTTCATTGGCGGCTCGGTGAGGAGGATCTTGCGGCCGGTAGGGTCGATGTTCATCTTGTCGTAGAAAGTATAGTTCCACAGGTGTTGCATGTCATCCCATTTCTTGACGATACCATTCTCCATCTATCGAGACCAGGGGTCCTGTCGTTAACAACCATGTCGCTTTGCTGCCTGCCGAGGGCGGCGGGGTCATGAATTGGCGATACGCTCTGCCGGGCAAGCACATACCGGGTAGCTGATCTGAAGCATTGATCGTGCAGCTGCAGCTTCATCTCCGCACATGATATCCTTAACCTGAATGTCGCCAGACTGCTCCTCCGTCCGCAGAATAGGGCGCCCCACTATCGAGGGGAACTGGTGCTCTGGGAAATTCTGGGGTTTGGTCGGGTCAGCGAATGCTCTCAGCTTGGGACGATATCGTGCGACACACCTGCGCGGCATAGCCGACCTTGAGGAAACCGGTTCCTCCGTCGAGGACTGCGGACTTGTTAGCTTGGTGGAGCTGGGCACAAACACGAGGGAGGGATCGCAATTACCAATGGGCATCTCCGCCATGATGGAAGATGGGGAGAGGGGGTAACGGCAGAGATCAAGGGCGTAGAGGAGGGATGGGGGGAATGGAGGAATTGGAGGAGCAGAGGTGGGGGAGGAGTTGGTGAGTTGAGGTGCATCAACTTGCTCCGCCATCATCATCGCCCGTTACTTACGTGACCATACCGTACCCGCATTTCTCCCCGCATTGGCGGGCGCGAGCCACGCCCTTACGGAGCTGGAACTGCATCAGCCACAGCTTCGTCACGAATGAGATGGAGGGTCTACAGGCCTCAATTGCATTGGACATAACAGCTAAAGAGTAATTTATGCCTGAACTTATGCGTAGCTCAAACACCTCCATCAAGGAGATACAGTTTTTTGTCGGTATTCTCTTAGGCATCAATATATTTTGGTACGTAATCATTCGTGTTACTGGCGATGGGACATCAGTGCCATTGGAGACTCAAAACATCTCTTTTAGATAGATGATCCATGCATACATAATAATTCCAGCGCCAGTCTGCTTAATGTGGAGGGCACTCGGCAGCCATCCCGCAAAGAAGCATTTAGTCCCGTATATTATTGGCCGAAGGTTGAGAGTCGCGTGTATGGCGGAGTTCAAAAGCGGATATCAAACGCCTATCTAAACAATTCAACTCTAGGACAAATCGAATCAATTCTAGTCAAACGTCTCCAACAAAGCTCAATCGGCCCGATAGCGAAAGTCAGCTTATAGCCTCTTCGCTCGAGAAACTCCCCCTTATCGGCCGACTCCGATTCCCTCGGGAAAGCCCCCGTATATCCCGAACTCCACCTAAATTATTTTATCTCGGCGACACCCCAACTAACAGATAGACAATTGTCAGCACTTTGAGTCACCTATAGCTTGTCGTATCTCCCAGCACCATAAGTCGTTGCCTGGCTTGCGCTCTCGTCCGGGCTAAATACACATCAGTAAGGGCAGATCCGTTCCCGATCCCCAGCTAAACAACTCACACATCAACACGATGACTCAAATTGGCTGGGTAGGTCATCCTAATACATACTTGAATGAACCTATCCATGGTACTAATGGCGACATAGTATGGTCTCGGGTCTATGGGTCTCGCCATGGCGAGCAACCTGCAGAGATACCTGGCTTCCAAGAAGGCATTGAGCCTGTTGTATTCTAACCGCACCATGTCGCGCGGTGCTCCATTGCAGAGTTTAGGCGGAATCCCAGAGCCAAGCTTCGAGAAGCTGGTCTCTCGCTGCGGTATCATTTTCACCATGGTGAGTGTCTCAAGCTGATTGACTTGGCTATCAATGCTACCAAGGGGCATACCATGAATACTGACGTATGTACTAGGTTGCAAACGACGCAGTCTTAAAGGAATTGCTCGCTTCGGCTGTCACATCGGGCCAATCTCTTGCGGACAAGATCTTTGTAGACTGTTCTACCGTCCATCCCGAAACCGTGAGTTCTGCTGTTGCTCAGCTTAAGGTCCCCGGAGCTTCATTTGTCTCAGCTCCTGTGTTTGGAGGAAACCCTATTGCTGTCGATGGCAAGCTTGTATTCGCCATCGGTGGACCAAAGAGCGCAACAGACACTGTAAAGCCCTTAATTCAGGATGTGATGGGCCGTAAGGTCATCGAGTGCGGTGAAGATGCCACAAAGTCATCCCTGCTCAAGATTGCTGGGTGAGTATACGTTTGATCATTCAATCCCAGAAGTGAATTGCTAATAATATTACTAGAAACATCGTCACAATCAACATGATGCAGGCTGTCGGTGAAACCCAGGTTTTCGCCGAGAAGACTGGCCTTGGTACAGGGCCCATGGAACAATTGATTGGCGAAGCTTTTGGACCTGTTGCCGGTGGCTACTCGAAGAGGTAATTATCTCTCCATTTGTTTTTCACCAGAACAATTCTAATATATGCACAGATTGACTACCGGTGCCTATGCACCACCAGTGGACTCGCGGCCTGGATTCGGCGTATCCCTGGCAATCAAAGATGCCAAGCATGCCATGACCATGGCGGAAGCAGAAGGCGTGGAACTCCCTGGTCTAAAAGTAGCCCGGGAGAACATGGAGGCTGCCAGAGACTATGGAGGTGAATGTCTCGACAGCAGCTCTATGTATGGCGTATTACGACAGAAGGCCGGCCTTGAATTCTGGAATGAGAAGAGTCGCAAGGCTTGAACTATAATAAGTAGACAACGTGTATCAATCAACATTTAGAAAATGAATTTAATGCACTGCCGATTTTCTAGGCACCGGACAAATAAAGCAAATCATTGAAATCAGCATGGAAAATGGCGCAGATAGACTCTTCCATAAATTACTCGTTTGGAACTGACTTCAAGGAACCCATGAGACTACTCTTAGGCATTCCCAATTCCAAGAAATCGTCAATCTCGCTGTCTAGAGTCTCCATGAATCTGGCCTTGTTCCATGTCGGCTCCCACCCGATTGTCCTCTTATTTTCACAAATAATCTTCAAGTCACTAGGAGTCAAGTTAGAATGAAGATCATATGCAAATTTCAGTGAAAACCTACCCAGGATTCCAGATGCTATAAGCAAACTTCACTGGAACATCCATGGCCTTGGCCACCACCTCATCAGAAGGCCAAACTTCGGTTTTCGGCGTTGAGACCAGGCCACGCGCATACAACCTCGCTGCGAGACCATCTAGTATGTCCCACCAAGATACTGCGTAGGAGGAAATGAAATAATACCCCTTCTTACCAGACGGAATATCTTGCTTGTCAATAATTGCGCTCACAAGTAGAGCATAAAAGGCAGTGAGATCAGAGATATGTGTCAACAAAAGCACCTAAGTAAAGTCGTCAGCGATGTCTTGTATCTCTTCAGGGATTTTCAAACCATACTCGTTCCTTTGAAAATCTGTACACTTGTTTGAACTCGATACTTGCTCGAACAAGAGTTGGAATTTGCGGAGAAAGCTGGTTCCATGCCCCACTGCCTCGCCCATGGATCGTGGGAGGGAATATAAGATATCCCTGTACTTCAGCAGCCTCACATTGGTCGAGTACGTAAGTGTCCACCTTGTTTAATGAGTAATGATCGCTTTAGCACATAGGATAAATATTAGACTCACGTGTCTAACGATGTAGGAGTCTTCTGTCTGTTTCTCCATATCATAAACTGGATCGCTGTCCTTGATCAACCCGAACGGCCAACCTGTAGTCTCATCTACTGCCGATAGTCCCGTTGTCTGGACCAATTGTCAGCCACTGAATAATTGTCTCCGAGAAAACTTACGTGTACGAAATGTGATTCTTTCCCGGTGACTTGGCGTCTATTCTTAAGACCCGTGATGAGATTGAGCACTGCCTGTTTGTCGATAGAGGTTGCGGTATGTATGACAATATCGACTACAAGTAACAGTTGTTAGCAACCAGAAGTTAATCTTGAAAGCGAAAAAAACCCAACGGCTACTGACTTTCATTGGATACCACATATTCAACAACACACTTCTCATCTCGGAGATCCATTTGCACTACATTAACCCCGAAACTTGCTAAGCTCTGAGCTTGCTCTTTGGAACGAACGGCTGCATGTAATTTGGATGTCTTGATGCGTCCATGATTGACTTTCAAAAAATTCGCAAGAATAGATCCACCGCTGCAGAGCTGTCAGTATGCGATTCAGACGGGTACCGATTCGCGCCTACATGTAGCCACCGGCGCCGGTGATAAGTATGTTTCGAGACATTCCTCTTGAACTTGTTATAGGAAAACTAAATAGCACAAAAGATATGAAACCGCATTTTATATCCTTTGAAGTGCCAATGTTAGCTTACTAGTTGGGTATGATGATCGGAAGCGAGCGGTGTTTAACGGCGTTTAGCATCGGTTCCGGGGCATCCCCGCTTTTTCGTCCTTGCTATCGGATCCTTCCATGCATATCCCAACAAGCAAATTTACGGAGATCTGTCTAGACTACATTCGTCTGGAATTTAAATTCCGTTAGAATCAGAAGCCCGCCCAATCGGTCGATAAACACGTCTTTTTGGCACGGGCTGTATCTATACGACCCCTACCAAAAGCGAATCTTAGGCAGATGCTCTTGCAGACGTGCCGTTATGGCTGAGTAATTCAAGAAAGAGAATCCCAGTACAGCTCCAACGACGATAATGTTCGCAGCGACAAACGGCAAAGGGGTACCCAATTTTACCTCCCGCGATGACCCTCGTGGAGCCTTTCTGTACACAAAATCCTTCCATGGAATGAAAATGCTGCGAAGATGAAACTTGAACTGCCAATCAGGAAACATGATAGTGTTTCGGCCAGTAATGGAGTCGATGAACCATGAAGTACAGCCAGTTGCCCAAACTAACTGCCTCGCTTTATGGTCGATCATAGCAACATCTTTGTGCTCTGCAACTGGGGTTACAGCAACTGAATCTGGTCGATCAGATCCAAACAGAGATGGCGACCAAACTCGACTAGACTCCCTCAAAATTGGTCTGATGAGCCGTATAGCAAAGTTGATTTGACATTCTGTTGTGTAGAGCACCGAGAGATGCCCAGACAAGGTGTTCGGTCCCATCAAGACAAAGAAATTGGGGAATCCCGAAAGACACGTACCAAAGTACGCCTCTGGCGAGCCATTAGCAAATTCCTGCCACTGTTCACGAGTTATTTGCAAGTTTATTCTAGAATGGAAACCTCAACTCACATGATCGGCGATGTTTTGACCATTTTGCCCTCGGATATCCATGGGGAAAAGAGGTTTCTGCGTTTCAAACCCATTCGCGAGAACAATTGCATCGGCAGATATTTCTCGACCAGACTCTGTTTTGACTCCTCTTTCGGTGACTTGGTTGATCGGATCGTCGTGAACAAGCTCGACATTCTCGCGGTGTAGACAGGCAAGGTAGTCTGTATCCATCACTTTGCGCTTACATCCTATAACCGTTTTTGGGACGAGAAAGTCCCGATATTTTGCAGGCGAGCTTTTCAAAATGTAATCAGCTGTCGTATCGGTCCAGTCCTTTCGCAAATCTTGTCCCTTTTCCACATGAAAGCCCATGAAATCTTTCTCCTGCATCGAAAAGAGGAAGGATCGGTACAGAATCTGAGCACCAGGCACCCAACGCATCAGGAACTGGAAAGCAGAAGAATACTCAGGATTGGGTCTTTCAGAGAGCCAATGAGCCTGGCGGGAAAATTGAGTGATCTTTTTGACTTTGTTCGGACCAGAGCTCATCACAGGCACAAACTGGGTGGCACTACAGCCGTTGCCTATATTCGCTCAGTCAACATCACGATACTCCTTTCCTTCTTCTTCTCAGGTCCAATATAGTAATATAACTTACCTACACACACGACCTCTTTGTTCTTGTAATCAAAGCTGTGATCCCACTGGGACGAATGAAAGAGGCGACCCGTAAAGTCCTCAGCCCCGGGAATATCACATTTCTTGGGCACTGAAAGAGCTCCCACAGCGGAGACAATAATTCTGCAGCGCTTCTGAAATTGTCTTCCGGTCCTCTGGTCCTCGACCACAACCCTCCAGCTCGCTGTGTCAGGCTCATATTCAGCCGATTTAACTGCGGAATGAAATCGCACGTGCGGGTGGATTTCATATCGATCAGCAACGGCTTCAAAGTACTTGTGAATTTCTGGCTGCAAAGCAAACTTGCGCGACCAGTTGGGGTTGGGTGCGAATGAGTAAGAATAAAAGTGTGATGGAACCTGGCGGTATGTCGGTCAGCCAAAGAATCATGATCACCATGTTTAAAGAAACAGCAACTCACATCACAGCCACAGCCAGGATAGGAATTCAAGAACCATGTACCTCCAACATTAGGTGCTTTCTCTATAAGCTCAAAGCTTCGGGTGCCGAAGTTGCGTAGCTGGACGGCCATACCCAGGCCAGATGGGCCTGCTCCAATGATTAGGACATCGCTGTCAATAGACATTGTGTTGGTGTAGCTGGCGATAGACAGACGATTCCAGTACAATGAATGTTCTTAAGAACGAGAATGAAGCCCAATATTTATGCATTTGACTAGATCATACGGCCCTGTAAATGCAAAAGACCTCAACTTCAAAAGATAGTACCCCACACATTCTACCCGAACCGGAAAATATGCCGAGACTAATGCTAGATATCTTGGACCAAAAAAACATGAGGTCTGGCTTTCCTGTTTTTGGTTCCGAAGTTTTGCATTGTACGTGTTCGCTCTGGAGATTGTTTGTCTCTTTTGGGTTAACCTTCCGAGGAAATAATCCCGAGATTGCCACTACAAACCCTAAAGTTCTATGACTCCACTCTTCAGTCTCCGGGCTGGCTATGCTTGTGTCATCTATCCCACTTTGTGTCTCAATATGCACCAAGAGCTCATAACAAGAAGTTGCCAAAAGTACCATTTTTACACAGGGAAATATTCCCGAGCACTTGTTCCATATTCGAGGCGGGCCGATCTTCTGATAAACTGGGAATTTCAAGTTGTTTGTTGACATATAAAGCCGACTCGCGCGGGATCTTTCTCAGACTTATCGTATTGACGAAGTTCATTACAATTGTCTAGATATCAAAAATCAATATCTCGCATTTCAAAATGGTTTATCCCGAGACTTTTGATGGCTTTATGGTCAACTCCCACGAGAAGTGGAGCGAATTCCAGAAACAAGAGGTGAGTTTTGAGTTTTCTTATTGTTAATCTTGAATATTGGTCGCTGATGATTTCCAAAAGTTCAAACCCAAACCTCTTGATGAACGCGATGTTGACATTGCCGTTGAAGCCTGTGGCGTTTGTGGAAGTGATGTGCACACCCTCACCGGTGGATGGGGCCAGGCAAAGTTACCAGTGTGTGTAGGACATGAGGTCGTCGGTAAAGTGGTTGCTACCGGCCCCAAAACCACCACTGTCAAAATTGGCGATCGTGTCGGTGTTGGAGCTCAGGTCTGGGCCTGCCTGGAATGCAAGGTTTGCAAGTCGGGCAATGAAAACTATTGCCCTCACCAAGTTGGTAAGTGCCTTCCTAGGACACCCTTGAGCTTCGACTAGACATATACATGTATTGTGATTCTTGGTACTAATGATCTGAACTTGAAGATACCTACAACTGCTATTATTCTGATAAGTCGATGGCGTATGGTGGATATGCCAGTCATATTCGCGCCCATGAATATTTCGTTTTCGCAATTCCCGACAACACAGATTCAAGTATTGCCGCCCCGATGCTTTGTGCTGGTATCACTTCCTATAGTCCTCTTTCGCGTGCCAAGATTGGCCCTGGGAAGACAGTCGGAGTTGTTGGAATGTAAGTCCGCTCAACCAGAAAGGGATTGAAAAATAAAACAAGGAAAGCTGACTATTCCATTAGCGGCGGATTGGGTCATTTTGGTATCCTTTTTGCAGCTGCTCTAGGAGCCGATGTCTATGCCATTTCTCATTCCCCGAGTAAAGAGACCGATGCCAAAGCACTCGGTGCTAAGGGATTCATCAGCACAAAAAGTGAAGGCTGGAATATTCCTTGGAGAAACACGTTCGACTTCATCCTGAACACGACCGACGCAACGGATCGCTTTGACATGCCTGCGTATTTCAGCACCCTGGCTATCAATGGTACATTCCATACTGTCGGCATCTCTGATAAGCCATTTCCACCTCTCAAAACGCAAGACATGATGGGAAGTGGATGCTCAATTGCTGCTAGTCATATTGGAAGTAGGGGAGAGGTCCAGGAGATGCTTCAGTTGGCATCTAAACAAAACATCAAGAGGTAATTCTGAATTCCATCAACGTGCGGTGTGTGTTGTGACTTACAATCTTAGTTGGGTTGAAACAATCGACATTAGCGAGAATGGATGCAAGGCGGCTGTCGAGAAAGTGTATAACGGCAATGTGAAGTACCGTGTAACTCTGGTTGGGTATGATAAAGTATTCAACACGAAGCATTAAACAAATGCTATCATGATGATCGAGTTGAATGGGTGCTGGGGCGCAAGAGTTTTGGTTCAAAGGGGATCTGTTTAGCGAAGGTGCGGTGAGCATGGACGGGAAGTTATCTGTAGTAGTCGAGGAGTAGGTAGCAGAAAAGTTGAAAATATAGAATTTGGAATGAAAATGAAACACTTTCAAAGAATCAAGCACAGACACCAATAAATTTCATACCATAGTTTTCTTTCTTGAGGGAAAATAACGCTCGATTAATATTCTACTACGTTTCTGATTTCGGCTGATGAATTGTCCTTCCGAGGTAATTTCGAAGCAGTTCAGTGATCTTCTTATTCATCCTGGCGACATTTGACGTTGGTGACGTTTTCTTTCTCTCTTTTTGAGAGTTAAGTACGATTTATTTTGAAGCTCTACGAGAAAGAAATTCGAAATATAGCTTCAATTTATTGTTGAGTTCTCTACCCTATTCGCTCGCTAGGCCAGATGGATATCATTCCGCGTGTCTTCTGAGATTCCCTCTTGCTTGTGTTCATCATTTATTCAATAAAACGATTTATTCTTGTGTCTGAAAGTAGTTTCCAAGTCTCTGTCGCTACCAATATTCAATTCTTTGAATCAGGGGTAGCCTCGACTTCTTCTATCTCATGTATTACATGAGAATCAAGGCCTACAGGCCTCACTAGCTTTTCAAGTACACTCCCATATTCTTGAACATGCGGACCTCCCCCATTTAAGTCCTGTGTGAACTCTAAAACTCGATATTCGCAATTTTGATATCCGGTTCCTTTCGAAAACTCATATCAGCAATTTTCTTCTGGGATCAAGTCACAGAGCAGTCAAACCTCTAGCCTCTTCATAGCCTGTCCAATCCTCCGTGAAGTAATGTAAGAATCCTCCATGGGTGACGAGCGCGACATGTTTCTCAGGACGACCATGGATCCAGTCACGCAGAAGAGCAGCTCTTCTGCGAACGGCACTCAGCGTGGGCGCATAAATCCCTTCCTGTTAAGACACTTAGCATAAGAGCAATCAAGATCTTTGACGAATAAACTCTAACTTTGAGTTCCACTTATCGTCAACTAGCGTGGTATCCAAGTTCGTATCCAAGTATAACGGAGCGGCCTCAGCGATTAGACCTGGGGCCTGCGTTTTGGTGGTTTCGGCATCGTATCCAAGATCGCAAGTCAGGTGGCTAATTTCTTGTGCATCAGGAACCAGAATGATTGGGATTTGTCGTTTCTCTAGTTCGGGAGCGAATACAAATGCAGCAGTCTGGATGGTGCGTCTGAGGGGAGAAGCAAGGATGACCTGAACATCCTGAGGAAATGGGAAATTTGCTTGGAGATCATTACACTGAGCTTTACCGGCATCGGTGAGCAATGGGTCACGAAGATGATGAGAATCCTGAATGATGTGAGAAAAGCCTGGGTGGCATTCAAGTGCTAAGACTGGCGCACTTACGTTTACGTTATTCTCGCCTTGGCCGTGGCGGATGACGTAGAGACGAGGAGACATTTTTTATCTTGGTTTGATAAATAGTGACCGATATGAAGTATGAGAATGACTAGAAAAACGAAAATGACAATTCTTTCACCCTCAAAGTCTTGCTTCTTTGCAAAATTTTTACCGCCGATTTCCGAGCACAGCCTGTTTATATCGAGCTACCCGAAGACATTGTAGATGTTACAGTGGCGGCATCTGCATTGGCAACACCTATCACCATCCCAGAAGGTCCACCTCGCAAGAATGAGCCTTTGAATCAAGTCCTTGAGCGCATGTACCATGCTCGGAAGCCCCTTATACTCGTCGATGGGGAATGCAGACCTCTTCGTATACTTGATCAAGTCGATGAGCTGGTTAAAATCACTGGATGGCCAACATGGACGACTCCATTTGGCAAAGGGTTGGTAAACGAAGAGCTCCCAAATGTCTATGGTCATTACAATGGCACTTTGGGTAACAAAGAATGGAAAGACTACTTTGGATCTGCGGATTTGATAGTCAGTCTTGGACCTCATTATAGTGATAGCAACAGCTACAGCTTCTCTACAATTCCCCGCGAGGAGGTCTCCATTTTGATCTCAACCGGAACCGTTCAGATTGGTCCTGAGATGTTTCGTGACATTGCCAATGGCTTCCTCTCGAGATTGATTGAAGCAATCGACAAAACTCGCTTGCCTCGAATCGGAGGCCCACCTGGAGCCAACTTTCTGTTTAGAAAGTCTACCCTCGAGTACGAAGGGCCACTTGCTCAGGAAACATTCTACTCATTTGTCAACAAGGTCTTTCGTCCAAATGACTTGATATTGACTGAAACGGGGACTGCTGCCCATGGTGGGAGACAGTTCAAACTTCCGAATGGATCAAGTTTCTTCACGCCCGGAACTTGGCTTTCGATTGGGTACATGTTACCAGCTACCCTCGGAGCAGCAATAGCAAAGCGCGAGAAGAGTCAAAATGGGGCATCTCGCGCCATTCTATTCATTGGCGACGGCAGTCTTCAGATGAGTGTGCAGGAAATAAGCACTATGATCAGAGAGAATCTCAACATAATCATTTTTGTAATCAACAATGGTGGATATACTATCGAGCGCGCAATTCATGGAAGAAAACAGGCCTACAACGACATCGCGTCTTGGAGACATACTCAGGCTCTCGGTTTCTTTGGCGCCAACGAAGAATAGTCAAAGACCCACTTCAGTGCTAAGACGTACTCCGACCTTTCCAATGTACTGAACGATGATCGAGTTCAAAATGGCGATGGTGTGAGACTAATTGAGGTGTTCATGGACCGAGAGGACGTTTCTGGTGCTTTGCTTAATCTGATGAACCGTCAAATTTCGAAGGAAGGATAATGGTCGGAATCAGAAGATTGAGAGCTACTTGACCTTGTGCTCGAGCCCAGCTGGTCTTGTATTTTTCTTTCCTAGTCTCTAGGTTGGGACCTTTCCAAAATATCGAGGTACTTATTCATCTTGTGGCTAACACATGCCTCTATGTTGTCTACATTTCAAGAGGGCTATCCTTTCTCTTCAATTCTGAGTTCGATTTCACATGAAACTGCCTAGCGACTATTTTAGACTCTGTTTAAAAAGTTTAGACTCAAATCAAAGTCAGGATTTCCTTGCAGCAGCGGTAATTATACTCTGTAGTAGCAAGAAATCCAAATTCCTGCGATGGATGTAAACGAAATAATCTCAAGTTCTATGAAAATATGAGAAACGCAACATCAGGCGCCAGTTATCTTCGATGTCTCTCAGAATAGTCTACTTCAAATAAGTCGGCCTCCATTCACAAGAAAGATTTGATGTATGTGCATTCACTCAGCGCGGCCAATGTTTTAAAAAGATCGGACAATCTCGTGTTGGATAGCGATACGGACTACCACATAGCAGGCTTAATAATGTTGAAATGAGAAAAAGACCAATAGTAAGAACCAAGATCCTTAGCTCCTATCATTTTGTAATGAAAGCGCATTTTAAGCCCCCGCCCAGAGACCCACGCCGAATTCTCCGCGACGAACTCCGTCAACAGATGAGCATGGAGCTGTCTACAAATGCCGAGCTCGGATGATGTCTGCCAAAATTTGCTCTATCCACAATGATGATTTCAATAATACGATCCTATCAAGATCCCGAAACCTTTCCAGTAGTTGGCGTCGACAAAACTGACGTTTAGTACTACTCCACCCCGACCGGACCGAGCATATAGTCCGAATAGTCAACCTTAGAAATATTTCATTTTTCGTTCCTATTGATTTTAAGGAAATATTGAAGTAGCCTTTCCTTCTACACGTATCGGCTTCTATTTTGTTGCTGCTCATCTACTTTACTCGATTTCCCATCAACATGGCGTCCCTTACCGTGGCGGACATCGAGTCTCTGCGCGAGGCCTCCGCACCGATACCCACAACGGTCGCACCAGCGGTCTCTGCAGATGCTTTCAAGTCATCAATTGCACGGGGAAAACCAAAAGCCAGGAAGCTGGATCACCGTTTCAGTATTGAATGCCATGGATTTAAGAGATCTGCTTTGAAAAAATCCGCCAGTGTCGCCAGCGCCCGGAAAATAATCCCTCTTGGGACCGGTAGACCAACAGCTGACTATTATCCTTGGAAATGGCTCGCATTCGATGCCATGGAAGCGACTTTGAATGGTAATCCGGACAGCGCGAGCACGGGGGGCCCTGCTTTGCAGAAAATTGCCAAGCAAGATCTGGACTATAATCTGTCTCTGGCTTTAAATTATGGAAACGCGGCAGGCTCTCCACACCTACTGCGGTTTATCACCGAGCATACAGAGATGGTTCATAATCCTCCATATGCAGATTGGGATACCTGCCTTACGACTGGGGCCACCTCTGCCATGGAAATCGCATATCGAATCTTCTGTAACAGAGGCGACAATATTCTCATGGAAGACTACACGTACCCTGGGACAGTTGAAGGTGCATGTAGACTGGATCTTCGTATTCATGGCGTACCCATGGATGCAGAAGGTGCAACTTCAGATGGGTTGAAATACATTTTGAACACATGGGATATTTCACATGGGCCTAAGCCTACTGTTCTCTATACGATTCCTTCTGGTCAGAATCCAACTGGCGCTACCCAATCGCTTGCGAGAAAACAGGAAATATACCAAATTGCTGAAGAACATGACTTGATGATAATTGAGGATGATCCTTACTATTTTCTCAACAAGGGCCGTCGGAGCGAGAAACCAGCCAAGTCTGCACGTAATCCAACTTACCTGTCCCTTGACAAGTCGGGCCGTGTCGTTCGATTAGATTCCACTTCCAAAATTCTTGCCCCTGGGCTGCGGGCCGGCTGGATTACTGCCAGTTCTCAGATCATAGAGAGATTCCTTGCATACCAAGATCTGAGCACTGTCGCAGTTTCAGGTCCCTCTCAGTTGATGCTGTGGACGTTACTTGATAAAACCTGGGGCCATCAAGGATTCTTCACATGGCTTGACAGGCTTTCGCTTGAGTATCGTCATCGCCGCAATATCATTATGGATGCCTGTGATAAGTATTTACCGAAATATATATGTTCTTGGGTAGAACCATCGTGCGGTATGTTTCTCTGGATCAATCTTAACTTGGAAAAACATCCTCGATGTCAAGATCCTTCAATGCAAGATATTGTCAACATGGAAGACAGTATTTTGTCGGCCGCATTGGCAAACGGAGTGCAAGTTACAAAGGGCTCTTTATTTAAGTGCAACAAGAAAGACTTGAAAGAACTGCATTTTCGAATGACATTTGCGGCTGCAGCTAAGATGGACTTGGAGGAGGGGGTGAGAATATTTGCAGATGCAGTCAGACATGAATTTGAGTTGAGTTTGTAGTTTACAAGCCTGTTAAGCTTTCGTCAAATGTCCCAAGCGAAGGATGGTTTGCCAAACTCTGCCAAAACCCGGTTTCAAAATCCCATGAATCTTGGCCCAAAATGGTTTGCCAATCGTTCATTTCAGTCCCATCTGTAGCGTCTCCAAATGTGACTTGACTGTTTCCCGAATGATATGAACCGAGCAGCTTCTGAATGGTTTCCGTTGCCTTTGATAGTAACACATATAATGGGTCATCCTTTTGCACAATGCCTCCTCTTTGGATTTCAGCGACATAGAGGTTCATATCTTGTAGAACCTTTGCTTTTGAAATTTCAGATGGCATTAGAGTGTTGCGTTTGTGAAGCATTGAGAGTACCATCATGCCAATAGCTGGTAAACCATAGTGAACAATCTAAAGCACAATCAGTATTTGCATCACTCGGATAACTCTCTCCTCCTTACTTCTCGATATATAAGATTTTGGCTGACTCAATAAAACTGAGTGATGCACAACTTACTTTCCATTCAAGACTTGTACCGGAATTGACCAACTGATCTCGGATCAAAATCGCTTCAACCACAAGAGACAGCATTTCACCTGCTATCCCTACAATTAAAGTGTCTGGCTCAGCAAGGGTATTTGGTACAAGAAGACGAAGTAAGAAAAGAACATGGAGGTGATTGAGTCGGGTACTGATCATGAAGTCCTTTTGAAAAGGAGAAAGTCGGTCCTGATCTTTGAGCCAACCCTCTAGTTTGAAATGGGGCAGGAGTGCTTCCCACTGTGATTCTGATTGAAGCTGGATGGAACTAAAAAAATGTTAGCTGGATGCACTGGATCCGGATATTTGCAGGTACCTTATTTTCTGTGTCCGTAATTCAGTATTCTTATCTCTTGCCAGCTCAAGGATCTCTTCTTTCAGTGAAGCACATAAAGCTGACCATCTTGTCTCCGCTGTATAGCTCGCAATCACATTTGGGTCCCACATATATAGACTGTGCTGTGGGTCAGAAAAACTGGACGGAATTTGAAAGTTGGAAAATCGTTTCGTTAGACGAGGCGGCCGACCAAGGAAAATCGCTACATCTTTGTCCGCGGAGTATATTCTCGCAAACGACGTTTTCCGTAGTTGTCTGAGAAAAAAAGGGGGTTCGGGCTTGGAATAGTTATCATCATGATAACCCATAGCAAATATAGATGAAATCACATCTCCCATTTTTCTCCAGGACTGGTAGCCTATTAGAAATAGTTAGTGTTTCTGGTTAGGAACTGTGCATAGGACACGACTGACTATGATCGCCGTCAACAAATGAGTGCATAATAAAATTCTCATATTGTAGAATAAGCTGAAGAACATTCAAGCAATCTAGCGACAATGCTATATCCAAAGCATGATCACTTAATTTAGTGGATAGCCTTCTCAAGGCAAGTCTTCGTTCACTGGTCATGTAGAGCTGCGGGAAGAAAGCAAAATCCACAGTAGCTCGGCTCACAGCTAAAAAGAAGATTCCAAACGCCTCCCAGCGAAAGTTGGCGTCCAAAAATTGAGCCGACCATTCCGAGAACGTATTTTTATCGTTGTATTTCAAAGGGCGTGCTGAATTTTGCAGTAGAAGTCTCGCGCATGCTAGATGCCAGTTTCCTTCTTGTGATAAAGACGCAAATAGTTGTACGACATTTCTGGTACATACTTCGACAAATGGCTCTGCAAGAGCTAAATTTGCACCTTTGGCAAGCCAAAACAACACAAGATCTTGCATAAAGGTTAATTGATACTCATTTAACAGAAGGCGGAGAGTATTGGCCCCTTGCAATAAGACATTCTCGTCAGTCATTTGGGGGCATGGCGGAGATGACAGTGCAATGTCAGAATCATTAAAGGTCTCTGAAGCAGAAACATGATCTACTGGTATGTGATCAAATATAGTAGTATGGCTAGATGAGCCAAAATATCCCGGGTTTGGGTAAGGGTTTGGCTTTGGGCTGAACGTCAATGATGGAGGCGTGTCTGGGGCCGGGGCTCGACCACTTAACAAGGATATTAAACTGGGTCAAATTATGTTTTTTCATTTGTTCAGGGGCTTACTCAGTGTTTTGTATTTCTGGCGATAGATCTTCGGGTGCCCTTCTTCTCTTGAATGGGGAGACCCTATAGATACAGACGCCAGCACGGTTATTCCTCTCGCAGCGAGTACACGCGGGTTGCTTGTGGTCGCAGGCTAGTTTGGCCTTCCTACAGGCTTCACATGCCGCTAATCGGGATGACATAATTGAAGTCTGCTATCGTATCACAACCTCAGAAAATTCAAACATGTATGAGATAAACAAGTGTTGAAAGAGATGAGACGAAAAAGGCCATTCGGACCGCAGTGTCGGAGTACTCGGAGAGAAGATAAGCCCAGATAGCGTTCACCCTTATCTTATCAGCAAGTGTACATAGTGCATGCATTCCACTTTTGTTTCTCACATTCAATACGATTACTTTCCTTTGAATTGAAGGACAAAATAAATATTATTATATCCACGTCGCGATTCGAACTGGCGACCATCCAAAACGCTAGGTAATTTGTAGATTCACAGTTTCGATGACTTTACAGGGTCGCGACGGCAGCAAAGGACATTATCACCAGATTATATTCAACCTCTACTCTACAAATATAGTAAGAATAGTAAACTCATTAAGCCGAATATATTATTTCAAAGATAGTCTTCCTTTAGTACAAAAAGTTAAAAACAAACCCTATTACAGGATCTGAGAACCCCCGGACTCCAGGTTAGACCCTGAAGTACCGGGATGCCACCCAACCCCCAGTTGCACATCCGCTCTATGTCCCAGGCCTGGTTGCCGCCTGAGAGGAGGGTCATACCGAGAGGTCATGTTTCAACCTGGGGGTATCTCTGAAGAGTCTCCCCGTGCAGTTTCCACTGGACCATCTGGACGCGCTTGTTAGAAAAATCGACCATTTGCTCGTGGTATGTGGTGTTTTCTTGCCTAGTTTCCTAAAGCGGTTTCCAGCACAGTACGCAACTTCTGAGTCTTTGAATGTGTTTGCCAGGTATAATTAATATGCGCAGATGGAAAACTCTCGCAAGTGTCAGTTCGAACATCTGCGCTTTTGGATTATATCCACAAATCGAGGTGCAAACCTCTACGCGTTTCGGTCTCGAAAAAGCCCACGCGCCCTAAAACTACAAGCCGACGCGTCTGTCAGCTCTCTGTAACTACAAATCCCTATGATTGAATGATTCAGATGAGACTGGTCTGCAAATACCCATCCGGGAACTGCTCTAATGGATCATCTTGTCACTTGAGAAGCTTTTCTGCGCTATAATATAGCAGAGCCTTGCACATATCTTCTTGAGTAAGTAAAACTCGAAGAAGACTTGCTTGGAATTGACTTATTATCTGTATACTTTAAACGTGTTTATTCAGATTTATGGGACAACTCCCCCTCCAGGGTCTATGAGACTTGGTAACACTGCACTCCAGCAAACAACTCTTGCGTCGCGGAACAGGTTTCCGAGAGGGAACTTTATGATGACGATGCGGTACTGACTTTAAGTGACAAACAGGAATGACGGTTTAAGACAAGGTACCCACCCCGAATTATAAGCGCTAAAATTGACAAGAGGTAACATGACGAGAATGGCCTGAGATAGACGGCGCGAGATACCAATATCTTAAGTGTGAAAAATAGGAATCCATGTAGATGATATAACGATACTTAGATGGCAGAATTGGGCGTCGAGCTTCCCCCTTTTGGCGGATCACTTGTCTGTGGTCTAATAGCGCACGTGTCGGCCATATGAGGGTAACACTCTGCAAACATCGGTCCCAAGGACCAATTCGAGAGATTGCGCAAGTGTCGCTCGAAGACTGGGTTGATGAGGAACTCATCCGAGTCTCCAGCTGTTAGGAGGCAGTCTGTAGCCTCGTAGGGCCAGTTCACTGAAAGCCCTCGCGTGAATGGGATGAACCAGTTTTCAAAAGGGAAGTCCTGATGCGATGTGGCAAGTCGATCTCGCATCCTGGGAAACGGAACATAGTCAATCCATGCGGGGTGGGGTTGCAAAAGCTGTGTAGGTCGCGGAGTGAGCCAGTCTGGCATGCGGTCGTAGTTCTCCTGGGTAGGGAATATTTGCCAGCGCATGAGTAGGAACATGGAATATAGTATGGCGACTTGATCTGGCAGGGAGGAGATATCTGGGAAGGTGCGCAGAATGTCTGTGAAGACTTTCGAGACGGGATGCGAGTATGCGCCTTTTTCGGGGTTCAGTAGAGAAGACACGCTTGGATAAGGTGGTCCGACAAGCTTTTGTCGAGGAATTCCTTGCGCTGCCTCACGCTGCCTGTTGTGTAGAAAATCTAAGAGAATGCTGTCAAGAGTGCATGTCGGTGCCGTATTTTTGATAGGCGTGGCGTATGCAGGAGGTGTCTGGTCTCCTGGATAATTCAATGGATTGAGGTAGAGGGGAGATGATGTATTCGGCTGCGAGGCGCGAACACTGTCCGAGCTATTTCGCCGAAGACGGTCGACTTTGGGAACATTCTGGGAAGGGTCGAGGAGAAAATTGAACCCGAGCTTTTCTTCGAGGCCGAAGTCCAAGCCATGCGCGATGTTCTGGGAAAGTGCCAAACGGACTGAAGAGGCCTGTATGCTTACATTACCGCTGTTGCGGCGACTACCCGGCGCGGATGTAGAATGTGTTGGAGATGGTGTATCGAGACTGGCAGGCGAGTCGGCGCATTGTTTTTCATGATTGAGTGCTGGCTGGGCGTTGGGCGTCGAGGACTCGTCGGGGAAGGGAGGCGTACTCGTCGGTGGCGGAACAGGTTTCGGTTGGGTCAGGAAAGCAGGTGATAGCTCTGATTATTGTTAGATTCCATCTCAACTATAAATTTTAACAAAGCTAGATAGTATCAACGTACCTGCAATTTCTGGCCTGGCCAGCAATGGTTGTATGATGTCCATGGCAGCTTTGAGGCCCTCCCGGAGCTCCTTGTTCTCCGTCCGAACCCGCTCATTGTGCTGCAGCGCTGCCTGAAGATCGAGGAACGGCTTTTGCGACGAGAGATCTCGCACCTGCTGCTGAAGCGCATCTATGTGTCCCTTTGTGCGCTCGCGTATTGCGCGCTGAGCCTGTCGATCATTCGCTCTCTTTTTCGCCAATTGGTCCGGGGTGAGGTTGGCCACGCCCCGTGCCGATGTGCTGTTCAGCTTGCGCTTCCGTCCAACAGTCGCCGGCCCTATGCCATCCTGAAAGTCAACTGAGTCAGGCCCCAGAGAGTTCGCGCGCGAATCGATGGGCGAATCATCGGGCTTCGCGATGGGAGTCGAGAGTGTGCGGCCATCTGGGGCCATTTCAACTGGTGGCGACGCCGCATAATCGCTCATACCGGTGGGAGTGCCGCTGGCCATGGCCTCACACGCGCGCTACTAGCAGGTTCAAGCCATTCAAAGGAGACAGTCCAGGATAATGGGAGCACCGAAGCACGCTTGGGGCAGTTGGGTGCACAGCATGAGTGCTGGGGTGGGTCGAGGGTGAGGATTGTTAAGGTTCACGCGGCTGTGCCAGACTTTGGGACTGGGACGAAAGAGGCAAAAGGTTCAGCGGTCGACCTCCGTAGCGATTCCTCCGCCCCATTTTCATCTAATTGTATAAGGACGAAAGGATCACAAAAGTACCTTTGCTGAGTTGATCTGGCAAATCTTAATCTGCATGGCTGGGCCGCCAGCGCGATCTACAAAGGATTCCCTGCCATGACAGCCAACTCCACTGTGGATTTTACCGCTAAACGTGTTCAGATAAAACTAAAACTCCAATTTTGGGCTCGTATTCGACGCTCTATAAGGTTTGCAGACGCGCATCTGACATGATATTCACGTGAAATGAAAAGGAAAAGGGAATATGGGGAAACGAAAAGACAAAAAGGGCCGACCCAAAGCGTGGTCATGTACCAAAGGCGCCAGGAAGAATGATATGCACAGCACGAAAAGAACAGTCACAGTGAACGCATGCAGTAGATGAGAGGCGCAATGGCGCAACCAAAAAAAGACCCCAGTGTACAGATAAAAGACAAAGTAGTACGGTGTACATTATTTGATCATGTGGCCCATCTTAGAGATCTGTGCTTGCGTTAGCGCCAGGGGAAGCTGCAGGTTAAGCGCATCGAGCCCACATACCTTCGTACTCAAATAACCTTCGATCTCAGAGCTCTTAATTCCTCTCTCACCGCCAGTGCTCCATGCGAGTGGAATCATTGGCACCCTCTCTTTTACCAGAACTTCGCGGTTTAGACCCTCAATAGCACGCACTTTGTCGGGGTTGTTGGTAAGCAGGCGGATTCCATCTGGGTTCATATTCGCGCCACAGCCTAAATCCACCAACATCGCAGTAGCTAGACCGTAGCTTCTAGCATCTGCAGGGTGTCGGAGGAGAAGGTTGGCTTCAACAGTATCCGACCCAAGGTCTTGAAGGTTATAGGCCTTCAGCTTCTCTCCAAGACCAATGCCTCGACCCTCTTGTCGGAGATAGACAATGACACCTCCAGCGGAATGCGACTTAAGCGATTGCGCTTCTGGTGGTGCTTCTGATGATAGGTTCTCCACGGGGAAGGACATCAATCGGGCCGCTTCGTCCAGTTGTTCTCCGCAGTCGCACCGGGCCGACCATGCCGTTTCTCCTGTGTAGCACTCCGAGTGGATTCGCACAAGAGGCGGCTCTACTTTCCTGTTCTCTGATTGCGATGGCTTCTCATCATCGTACCAACTGCTCGTTCGCCCTGGGTGTAATTTGCCCACGTATGCACCTCGGATCATGCGGTCCATCTCGGTCTCCCCGGGCCTCACACGATCCAGACTCTGGCTGCGGATATTGTTCCCGAAGACGATAGCCAAGTGCTCCTTATTATCTAGGTCGTTAAGATAGAGGTGCAGGAACATCTCCGCACCGTTGGTGGTTGGAATGCGCGCTCGGACAATGCATTCGACATGGGGCAGTTGGGGCAGAAGTTTTGGGCCCTTTGTTGGCTGGCCTGGGTGCTGCAGATTGGATAATTGATTCTGGTGGAGGATTTTGGTGGGAGTTGCATCTAGGTTTATTGTGCCGCCAGGCGTTGCGGGTGGAGTAAATGCTGGGGATAGCAGCGAGTCCGGCAAAGCCGGAGTGTGATCACCGGTCGCAGCGGTGCCTGTTGAGCTCGCATTGTCGGATTGATCGTCCGGGTGGTCGGAGGGAATGGTTGGTTGAGGCTCGAGTTTGGGGGAGGCATGTGCTGGTAGATTCGCCATCGCGACGGTTGGTGGGGTAGAGTACTTGAGCGAGGCAAGGGAGGAACAAAGTCGGGAGGGATCGATTGCGTAAGAGGAGAGCCAAGTAATGTTAAAGATCAAGCATGCGGACGGAAGATTTTATACAACAGCAAAAGCGATTATTGTAAGACAATCATCAACGATGCTGGAGTACCCGGCGACCTCGGAGCTGCATGAGGGGGGCTGACTCATCTTCTGATGATGGTGGAGATCCACCACAAATTGCTTACTCTAGCAGCTTCCACGAGCCCCCTGCAGCACCAAAAGGGATCTCGACCTCGATTCATATAAAGATAGTAGCTTCCACGATCGAGCCGCTTCCTGCGCGCTTGATAGACGGGATGATACGATGATACTCTACATGCATCCGAGATTTGGGTTCGATGCGGCAAAGATGGGCTCTACAGGATGGATGAAACACTCGAGCACCGTTTACGCAAATGTCGACCATTACGTCGCATTTCGTATGATCCTTCGTTTCTCGTTATGGCAGAAGAAGGGAATCAAGAGATCGGCAATCTTCTCAGGCTGATCTTCAGGGGAAAAATGGCCGCAGTCCTCAAGGATATCTAGCTCAGAGCCGGGAATGGCCTTGTTCAGTTTGTGAGCCCAATCCACCACCTGCCAGGCATCGTTGGCCCCCCAAATCAGCTTCACAGGGATATTCTCAAGCTCTCCCAAGTGACCGGCAACCTCCATGGTATGGGCAGGGTCATAATGCCGTACTTGGTGTTGAAACAGACTGCCTTGCCCAATGGGGCCGGAGATATAATCCACAAATGTTGGAAGGCTACTCTCCGCAAACTTTTCCTTGTTCTGTACAGCAGAAAGCAGCCAATCTTTGAAATGAGCGCGGTGTTCCTCACTGGGCTTATCATAGAGTTTATCAAGTCCTGCTGCCATTTGTTCCTTCGTTCGCTTAGATGGGTAGCTATCAAAGCTGACCACATCAATAAGCGTCAGCGAACGGAGTCGTTCTGGACTGAAGACTGCGAATCGCTGCGCGATCCCGCCCCCAATATCATGGGCAACAAGATGAAATGTGTCGAGGTTCCAGTGCTTTAAAAGTGCTTCAAGAATAGGCACTTGGCCGGACATGGAAGTGTCAATGCTTTGATCCCATGGCCTCTCGGATACACCGTAACCTAGCTGGTCAAATAAATGTACCTTGTAGCCGGCCTGAGTGAGCCTAGGAAGAACATTTCGCCAGATAAGCGACGAGGAAGGCGTTCCATGTACCAAGACGACAGGATCTCCAGCGCCATATACACCGTAGGTGACCCGGTGGCCATTAATGAGAATATTTTCCGATACAATGGGCTCCATCTTATTAATCAATGGTTTGGAATATAAGAATAATTGATCTGGGTTTATCACTTCAAGGGAATGCTCTCACTTTAAAAAGAGTTGGAAGTTGGAAGTTGATTTGTAAACGATGGACCTATATCCGGGCGCTTTTGCCCTGCTGGGTTTAGCGCCCCAATGCCTTCTCCGCACCCATCCAAGAAAACCACTGGGAAGGAAGATGGGGGCCGTTATAAATGGTTAAATTTTAAATGAGAGTCTTTCATTAGGGGACTATCTCAATGCCTAGGTATGTTCCAAAAAAGTGCCTTTGGAGCGTGGCGGAATAATAGTAACCTTGGAAGGTATAAATTCGTGGGGCCACTTCAGAAATCCGGGAAAGCTTCTATTTTCTAGATCTAGTTGTAGACATAAGCAAGGCTGAAACTTCTTCATACACAGAAAATACAATTCCGCCACTTAGCAGGAGTCTACCAAGTCGCATTGTGCTTCCTTTCCAGAGACCCTTAACACCGTGATCTCGCATGATGCTCTGCACAGCCTCTGTAACACCAACTCCATTGACACCTTGCGCCCGTGTCTTGATCGAATCAAACGGCTGAGTGGCATACACAGTGACGAGCCCAGCAAGAGCGCCAGTTCCAAAGGTGGTAAAGACGGTGGGCTTGATTCCTTGGGCTTTTACTTTCTCTTTGAGGATATTGTAAGTTCCCATACGAACTGCTGATGTGGCAGATTGTTTCATCGTAGTCGAAACAAGGCCCCTATACAGTTCTCGAATCCCATGCTGCTTAAACAGAGTGCTTGTTGCATGGATGCTTGATTTAAATTGCCGAGCACCTTTAGCATCGTCGATTCTATTGTGATTCGATCAGTGTTTATCGCTTGAAAACTTCCCGCGATAGACTTACAGGGCTGTTTTGATCCTTTCGGTAGGAGTGACTGCGAGAACACTCTCAACGGCACCGGCCGTCATTCCAGCAATGATTCCTCGACCAGGTGAGAGTACACCGAGCTCATCCGAAAGTGAATTTTTGATTGTGTCATACGATACGAACCTCACAGCTGCCTTTGCTGCAGTGCCCTAGATAGATGCGTTAACATGGGACGTGGCAAGTTGCTACACTTAAGAAGATACGAACGATGACGAGAGTAGAGCATCCCGTGTATAAAGCTCCAAAGCCTTCTTTACGGGCAACTTCCGAGATGAGTTTGAATGGATTAGACGTCTGAATCTTGCTGCCACTTTGTAGCAGTTGAACACGAGTTTTTGAATACTCAAATGGATACTGGATGAATTGTCAACCTAAGGTGTGGCTGTGTATGTTATTATAGACATGAGACTGACCGTGATCGCTGCTTCAATGCCACCAGCAACGGCTCCAGAAACGAGCGATATCCATGGTGGTGTCAGGGGCTAATGACGTTAGTGGGTTTTCGTGACCGGGACTTAGATGGAAAACCTTTTGAGGTTTGGGGGCCTTTGCTGGCTCCGACGAAGCGGCTGGTGACGAAGCCATGGCAGGGTCTAGATGAATCGGAGCACGAATAGGAGAGTTGAACCGGCTCGACTTATACCCCAGTCTTCGAATCCACTGGAATGTGGAGAAGAGCTAACGGAACAAGACTTGCCGCGGAGTACCAGAGCCGTCAAGCCGGGGTTGCAGTCAAACTTAAGTCTCGTTCCACTTTCCACGGACTTACAAACCGCAACAAAATGTCCGATCAAATGGAGGAGAATTCGCCGAGTCGGCGTCGTAGAGCCCCCAAGGCATGTTCGTTCTGTCGCCGGAGAAAGGTAAGTAGGGGACAAAGCAGCGATCTCGGCTCGGTTATTGATGCCGCGGTAGTTCCGATGCGACAACGAACGGCCGATATGCGCCAACTGCAGGACTTATGCACAAGACTGCGTTTATCTGCAAACCCCCCACAGACCTAGGTAAGTTTAAAGTTGACAAATGAGCATTGAGATTTAGATCTGCTGACCCCCTTCCAGGCCTACGAAGGCTCGAGTGTCAAGACTCGAGGCCGAAAATGAGCAGCTCCGCCAACGGCTTGGCGATGCTGATCTTTCCTCAGAAACTCACAATGTACAAACGCCAAAAGCATCTTTGGGGGATGGCGTACCGGAATACCAGCAGCCTATTGCATCAGACCGATTACAGTCTACCGTGTCGCGGATATTCATCTCACCCAATGGAGACTCAAGCTACCATGGACTAACGAGTACTTTGTTTGATGATGCACCGAGCTATGGGCGAGGGTCATCTCGTCCTTTAAGATCACAAGTTCCCACTGAACATATTAGGAAGCAGCTACTGGGGGAGGCAGCATATCAGCGTAGGTTCCATCGCACGTCACTGCAGTCACGGTCTAACCATATGATATTCCAGGTCAAATGGAGCTTTTGAACTTCCAAGAAGGCAAATTAGACTTCGATGGCGTTGACCCTGATTTGGGAATGCACTTGTTGTCATTACATTGGAATCGCCAGCATCACTCATTCCTCATCACCTATCGCCCGGCTTTCATGCGGGATATGGCGACCGGGGGACCCTATTTCTCCAAACTTCTTTTAAATGCTATATACTTCGGAGCATCTAAGTTTAGCAACCGCCCAGAAGTGCGCCGGGATCCTGACGATGTGCGGACTGCTGGATGGAAGTTCCGTATGCGAGTGAAAGAGCTTCTCGGAAGTGCCCTTGATCGGAGCGAGATGACCACAATACAAGCACTTTTGGTTATGACCAGCTCTTTATTTGCTCTTGGTGACGAGCGGAGTGCCGCTTGGCTATATTCCGGGACCGCCTTTCGAATGATCATCGATCTAGGAATGCATGTCGATGCGACCGCATTGAGCAACACACATCGTCTGTCCGACGAGGCTATTGAAATCCGCCGTCGGGTATTCTGGGGCGCATTTGTTGTTGATAAAATTCAATCGCTGTATCAAGGTCGACCTGCTAGCTTACAGGACTTTGATACCAATGTCTCGCTTACGTTCATGGATCGTTATGAAGAGCTTGAGCATTGGCAACCTTTCGCATATTCAGATGTAAAGTCATATGCTGGATCACCTGGGTATAGTGTGTCAACATTTACGGAGCTTTGCAAATTATCGTTGATATTGAACGGTATCCTTAACAAGGTTTATTCGGAACGAAGCTCTAACCGATCATCAGAAGAGCTGATCGCTACTTTGAACGGACTGGATGCTCAGCTTAAAGACTGGGACAACTCACTACCCACTTTTCTTCGATTTGGCCATGCGGAATCCAAGACCACGCCACCACCTCATGTGATATCTCTTCTCGCACTGTATAATGTCTTGCTGATTCTCCTGCATCGACCATTTGTTGCAGAAGGACATCTTCATACGACAGATCCCTCGGTTGCGATTAGCTCTTTCTCGACCTGCACAATAGCTGCATCTCAAATTGTGCGATTATTGCATGCTTATGACGATGCATTTTCAATAAGATGTGCCCCATATCTAATATCGTACGCCACATATGTTGCTGCAAGTATCCATGTTAGGGTAGCGGCACAGAGAGGAGAAGGAAGTCGAGCGCACGCAAAACTTCGATCGTGCATCGATATTTTCCAGAAAAACCAAGAGACTAATTGGGCCGTTCGTCGTGCAAAGAAAGTGATATTAAACCTAATGGACCGCATGGGAGTCGATATCGGCGACAGGAGCTTACCACGGAATCAGATAACAGAAATGGGCGAGTCAAGCAACACAGAAAGGCGGAATATTCAAAATGAGACTTTTGAAACAACTGCTGCAGCTACCGAGATGACGCCTCCGGGCACTGACACTTCTGAGCTTGACATGGATGTCATTATTCAGAGTTTCATTCGACAGGGAGGTAAACCCTTTGATGGGCAGGCAAGCAATGAAACGAGCTCTTGTTCTCACAATGAAAGTTATCCAAACCCAATGGAAATGGATACTACTGTCCCCTCAAGTATTCTACCATCAGGAGGAGAGTTATCTATTGATACGTGGCTTAGTGATGATATGCTTTTTGGATTTAATGGCTCTATACAAGATGATATACTATATCAATGATATAATGCTCTTAGGCATTCCGTGTTTATTGGAGATTTACAGAAGACAAATGGCCACTCGCGGTGACCCGACCGCTTAAATTTCACCCCCTTGATGTTGATCCCGGGTTTCATTTTCAGTTGCATGCAAGTAATTCTTATTTTTTGCTTCTAGCAAGGATGCTATCTTTACACTAAACACTTTCAACTTGCTCAATGACGGCCTTTTCATCGATTGCCTCATCCTCACGAGGGAAGTTCCTTCTCCCCTTGTGTAAATAAGCTCCATCTCGGAATAGAGCATCGACATCCTCCAACTTGAGTCCCTTCGTCTCGGGGATCATGAACCAAAT
>JAOYNU010071081.1:0-69406 GCA_026745395.1 Tympanopsis confertula | reverse complement strand
GAGGAGGTGTACAGCGCCTGCAAAGCCGCCAGCATCCACGACCGCATCATGTCGTGGCCCGACGGCTACCAGACCAAGGTCGGCGAGCGCGGTCTTCGCCTCAGCGGCGGCGAGAAGCAGCGCGTTGCCATTGCCCGCACAATCCTCAAGAACCCCAAGATCATCATGCTGGACGAAGCCACGTCGGCCCTCGACACGAACACGGAGCAGCAGATTCAGGACAAGCTCGGTAACCTCGGCTTCGGTCGCACCCTGCTGATCATTGCGTACGTTGTCCATCCGTCCATCTATCCATCTTCCTATGCTTGACGGGATATTTTTTTATTTAATTAATTAATTAATATTAATTATTCATTAACTGACATTTTACCATAGTCACCGGCTGTCAACCGTTACCGAGGCGGATCAGATCATTGTCCTTCACGCCGGCGAGGTCGCGGAGAGGGGCACCCACGAGGAGCTCCTCGAGAAGAAGGGCCGATATGCACAGATGTGGGAGAAGCAGATCCGGGCCGAACGCGCCGCCGAGCACGCCAGGGCCGCGAGCCGCAAGGCCCAGAGGCTTCTGCGTCAAGCCAACATTGCCCATCCCCAGGCGGGCGACAGGCGGTCCGATGGCTACAATAGCATGTCGTCTTCGGCCGTCCTGCCCGGCGATGGCACCGACACCCAGACAAAGAGTGCCGTCCAGACCGCCGGAGAGGACAACACGTGCTCGTCGGCCTCCTCGGACGCCGGCTCCATAAATAACGACCGGATACTTAACGAGCGACGTTGATTTCTATCGATCCATCCCTACAGTCCCACGATCAGCGCATTCATCATGGTTTTACGCCTGCAGCATTCATTGTATATTTTTTCTCTCTCTTTTCTTCTGTTCTTCATTTCCTTTCCTTCTCTTGTTTTGCCCTTTTGTCAGCAGCTGGGCCTAATTCAAATGAGCCGTCGGCGAGGTTCGGCTGCGCCTCGTTTGCGGCAACACGCTCTCGTACCCAAATACCACCCCCCGGAGATATCCTGACGACTTCCGCCCCGATAATTCGACTTTTCCTACTCCATCTTTGGGATATCTGGGGGGGGGCATGTGACATGAACAAAAAGCACAGACGCGCACAGTCTACAAGGGGGACGGATATCATGCATACTGGCGGAGTTCGGGGTATGCCCACTTCACGGGCTTTGTTTGCCTTTGAGATCATTACGACTTGTTTTATGGCCACTTTGCCATTTTGTCCACTTGTTTTCGAGCTTGCTTGGCGGTCCAGTTGGTATGTTTTTTTTTTTCTCTCTTCTTTCTCGGGCCCGTGGTGGAGGGGAAAGCATGAGATAACGGAATCATTGGTTCAACCAGCGAGCGAGTCTTGGGCGCGTATGGAGGCCGTTCCCACGGTGGAGGGGGGGGATGGATGGACAGAAACAAATGTGGATTCGGTCTGCGAGTGAGTTTTTTCACCACTCTTGCTTTTGGGGGGTGAGCGGCTGGCGGCAAGAAAGCGCCATTCGATCCATCCACGACGGTCCATTGGCTGTCAAACTCCCATCCCATAGGGCGTGGAGAATATAATGTGTTGTCAAATGTTGTAGGCACGTGAACTGTAGGACAGGCCATTGCGGTCATGTGATTACTGTCCTGTCTTTGTGATTGAGGTTAACGTACGATAACTTGCTGGTTGGTATGAAGCCGCATGGGGCATTGTTATAGATTACCTGCATACTGGTTGCTGGGCTTCAAAGACAGAGGGTATCACGTCTTGCTGTGCCATTTATTAAAGCCCAGGTCGGATGAGTACAAATGTAGCCGGCCAAACAATATTTCTTTCAATTATCAATAGATTGCCTGCTTTTCGCTACATGTTTTACCAAAAAAAAAGAGAAGAACTATTCCCATACGCCAGCCTGTCTGGCTCCTTTTCGTCACAAAGAGAAAAGAAAAGAAATAATCATCTCAAACATCCACCGCCTCCAATGCAAGTAACGCGCGCAAATAAGCCAATTCGGGCGGATGACACGTCCACATCCAGCAGTAAAGTCAAACAAGACATCTGGTCTTTTAATACGTCTGGGTAACAACAACAATAACAACAACAACTATGCTAATACCACAGACACCGTCTTGCAATGCTTGCGCGTCTTTGCACAGACAAGGGTGCGTGGGTGCGTGGCAATGTCGACCTCGACGATGGCAGCTCAGACATCAGTGTTCCAGTGCTCGCGGATCTTTGGAGGCGTCCAGACTGTTTTGCTGGAGCGGTATTTGGGCGGATCGACGCGCAACGCATCCTGCACGCTCACAACGGCGTGCTTGGGGAGCGGCGCCGGGAGCCTGTCGGCCTCGTAAGAGTACGGCCTTGCGGCTTGCTGTCTGGGCTTGGGCCCTTTTCGGCTGCTGCGGTGCACCTCCCTGACAATCTCGCGGAGCTCGTCGTCGTCGGTGGCGATTTGCGCGCGGATATAGTAGTGCTCGTCGCGCGAGGTTTCGAGCTGCCGCATGACGGGGGCGCGCGGGGTGTAGGGGATGGAATCCAAGTCGCCGGGCGGGTACTCGGGGTGCGCAGGGGCGAGCGGGTCGAGGTACGCCTGGTGGCCCTTGTCGAGGAGGTCCTGGATGGTGAGGCTCTCGCCGGGCGGGATCGGGGTCGGGTGGCTCGGCGTGACGCAGTCCATGTCGACCTCCTTGCGCAGGACGCTGTCGATGTCGATGGCGGAGAAGAAGGCGCACGCCTGGGGCAGGTCGTTGATGCCCATCTGCTGGGCAAACATGGCGCGCGTCCACAGGTTGGCGACCTGGAGGGCCATGGCGGCGCGATAGCGGTCCTTGTTCTCGACAAGGTAGCGGATCTCGTCGTGGACCGTGATGGCGAGCCGGGCCCGCAGGTTGAAGCGGCGGATCAGGTAGTCCATCGAGACGACCAGGAGGTGGAGGTAGTCGACGCCCGACGACTGGATCGCCCAGTTGATGCGCGACGTCAGGTAGCCGCCCTTGCTGACGTACTGGCTGAGCAGGGCCTCGGTGATGCCGGCGGCCAGCACGGGCGTCCTGGGCCTGTCCTGCTCGGCGAATTCCTCGAGCTTGTTGAACACAAACGACTCGGTCCCGCCACGCCAAAACGGCCGCGGGCTGATGGCCTTTTTGTTGGTCTTGGCGCCCTTGGTGGCCGCGTAGAGCTTGGCGGCAACCTCTGCCGTCTCCCGCTCCGACAGCGAGGGGTTGAACTGCCGCAGGAGCATGGCGGCGAATTTGAGCCCGGCGCCGTAGATGCGGCCGTAGTTGAACACCTTGGCGTTGTTGCGCGTGATGCCGAGGATCCCGGCCGTGCGCGAGTGCAGGTCGGTGCCGGCCGCTTTGGTGCCCTCCAGAGTCATGAAGCCGATGGCGTTGCCGCCGTGCAGCTTGAAGGTTGCGTCGCCGACGAGACTGGCAATCCACAGCTCCTCCGAGTCGACGTCGGCCCCGACGAAGCTGTATCCGGGCGGCGCCTTGACCATGGCCTTGAGCTCCGACCCGACTCTGTTCTTCTTGGCGTTGCTGGCCGTCAGCCACGTCTTTTCGACCGCTCTGCGCGTGATGGTCCCCATTGGGATAAGCTGCGGGAGTATGTATCCCTCTTCAAGCTCGGGAGCAGCAGCAGCAGGAGCACACGCCGCCGACGACGACGACGGCTTCGACTTGTCCAGATCGCCCTTGTACACCACCATCTGCGAGATGATGCGGTCCCGCGCGCTGATCCAGTACGAGCACGATGCGTTCATCTCCAGTGCCTCCTTTGCGTACGGGTACGCCGACGACAGCTGCCCGTTCTCAAAGTAGACCAGGTAGCTTTTCGCGAGCGGGTTCGTGCACCGGGCCGTTGGCCCGTCCTTGTGCGGCAGCTTGAAGTAGAATGCCTCGGTATCCCATTTCAGCGCCTCGACCGTCTCGTTGGACATGTCGCACTGCACCATCTGCCCTCCAAAGTACGGCTTTGCCTCGGCCGCGGGCACTCGGAACGTCCACCCATACTTGTCGGACCAAAAGAGCGGGTAGCCGTCCCACGAGAGCTTCAGGAGCAGGGGCGCCAGCCTCGTGCGGACCGTGACCTTGGGCCCCTGGTTGGCCGTGAACAGGTCCTTGTACCACTTGGGCATGCCGGGCAACTTTTGCCTCGCCACCGGACGCGGGGGCTCGTTCTTTTTGCCTTTGGTCATCCGGATCTCCTGGCCAGACCAGTCAAGCTGCCTGAGCCAAGGATCTGCCTTGTACTCGTCCTCCCCGTCCTTGAACCCGACAGCCTTGTTGGTGAGGCTCACGAGCCGTTCCTGGACGCCCTCGAGGAGCCTGTGGTATGTGGACTCGGCATTGGCAATGTACGCGTCCCATGATCTGTTGACGGGAAGAATGACAGACGAGAGGTGGCGGAGTGCGGCGAAGCTGACCGGGTGCGGGCAGACGCCGAGGAAGTTGTTGAAGACGATCCGGTACACCTGGTGGGTGGTGGCAACGTCGCCGGCACAGTAGGTGAGCAGGTCGTCCAGCCTTTCAAACACTCCGTCACGGTCGAGCACGCCGAACTCGTCCCGGATTGTCTTGTCCATGTCGATGCCGAGGTGGAACTTGGCGACGTCTCTCAGAGAGTTGATAGAGCTGCGTTCGATCCACAGCTCCTCCTCCTCCTCCCCCCCCTCCTCGCCCAGGCTGGGGGAGTTCTTGAGGAGCTCGGCCAGCGCGAGGTCACTGCCATCTGACGCGGCTATGCGGTCCCTCAGTTCCTGGTTCTTCCTGTGCTTCATCCACTTTGGCCGCTGCTGGGAGCACATGCCATTGACGGCAACATGGAGCGACATTGTGTCGAGAAAGGTGTTTCTGGTCTGGGTCAGGTCGTACTCCTCCAGTATCCGTGCGCGGTCGTATCCGACGTTGTGGCCGACCACTATGCGATCCTTGGTCGCGTCGCCGAGCGGGATGAGGTGCCTGTCGGACTCGTCTTCTCCCAGCAGCCATGGCGACAGCCAGACGTACCACGCGGTGGGCGAGGCGGCGCATGCCATGATGGCAAACGGGCTCTGCTTGTAGAGCACTTCGACGTCGAAGCAGAGCATATTTTCTTCGGGCGCCGCGACTTCAACTGGCTCGTCTTCTGGAGCCCCATCCTTGGCTGCGGGGTACTTGACCCAGCCGCTTTTGCGTTTCCACCTGGTGGGCATTGCTGGCAGGGCTTCACTGGCAAAATCTGTCGCGAGCTCGAGGTATGGCTTGGCGCAATCGACTCCGAGCTTGTGGAAATGCTCGTCCATCGAAGCGCCCTGGAGGGGAGGCAGTTCGAATCCGACAGGCTCACTATCGTCGGTGTTCTTGCCCAGCAGGTTATGGCGTTCCAGGTGGTCCCTGGCCAGAGTCACCAGGTCCGCCTTGGGTGTAGCTGCATCTGAGACGGGCGTATTAGGTTCGGGAATTTGTTTTCCGGGGGCAAAGATCTGATCGTATATTGTTTGACTGACGTGCTGGACATTGATCTGGTTCCATCGTGCGGGGGAAGGAACTGCGAGGAGCTGTCAGTAGGGGCAGCTTTTGGACGGGATGGGAATGGGGATGGGACGTGATGACGACGCACTGGCAAGTGTTTTAAGCGGCTCGGTCTCGGGACGGACGGGGTCAGCCAGCGGGTGGATTGGATGGGCATGGCCGTCGCCAATGGGTGCGGGCACGCCTGAGGATTGCCATCTTGGAGCAAGTGCGAGCCGGACGTGGCCGGCCGTGGTCCCGCGCTGGAGCAGGAGGCCATGTGCCGGCCGCGCTCTGAACATTGTGGCGTTTTCGCCAAATGATCAAGGTCTTGGGGTCAGGCAGGTGGTTGACGATGCCATGGCCCCATAAGTTGGGTGTTGTATAGCGAGGGCAGTTATCGCAAAATGAATTGGTAAGGTGGGGGTATGTCGCGATAACGGGGGAGAAATCGATATCGATATCATCAATTTTTTTTTGGTGGGAGGCGGGGGGTTATAGATGGGATGAGGTACTGTGTACTTACATATATATGTATCTACTGGAAGTCGCCACGATGGGCGCGCTAGAGATTGGTAGAAATGGATACATGCAATTCAGGATGAAGCGTAGCGTCCAATCAGAGATATCAGATTATATATTTGGCAGGCGAAGCTTCAACAGGACTCTTGAAAATATGAGAGAGAGAGAGAGACATGCATATCTGGGCATATCCGTCTGGGCATATCCGTCTGGGGATTGAGGGATTGAGGATTCAAAGTTGCTCAAGGCACCATCTCGATCGATGGATGACCTCATCACGAGGCTTCTGGGTCGGAGAACTCCAGCGATGCTCATCACTGGCACTTGACTTTTGATCTCGGGCCAAGTCATTCCGTCGGCTCGCACACGACGGACGGCACTGCCTAGCGACAGGTGTGGTTGATTGATAGATATTGCGGAGCGGGATTCTCCCAATATGGATGGGGGGTGCGAGTGAAGTATTGGCTGAAGCTGCTGCTCCATGACTGGACAATGCTGAGCATCAGGTGATGGGATGGATATTATATATGTATATATATATACACACACACACACATATATATATTCGACTTTGATTGCTGTCACCCGTATCACCTGAGAGCGGACCTGGACTTGTTTTCTGGACGCGCGCATCCATCCAGAACAACGTCCTGCATCTCCGCGCGTATTGCACTTTTGTATCATCAGAATCTGGTCAAGCCCTTTGTCCATGTCCATAGCCAAACGGTGTGTGGGTGCGAGGCCACAGGCAAATGGCCAATCAATCAATCAATCAGTCGACAACTCTCCAGAACGGAGTCGGATCACGTTCACCAAGCTGGCTGCCGGGAGCCAACAAGTTTCCTTCCACTCATGACTGCACGCTTGTCGTCCTCCCACTGGTTCAACGTGGTTGCGTTTAATTATGCGAATTCAGAAAACTAGCGGGGGAAAGGGAGCAAAAAAAGAAAAGGGAAAAAAGATGGGGAAAAAATAGAGAGAAATAGAGAGGAAAAAGAGAGGAAAAAGAGTGGAAAAAGAGAGAAAAAAAGAGAAAAAAAGAGAAAAAAAAGAGAAAAAAAAGAGAGAGACAAAACCAATAAACCCACACCCACCGCACCACGTAACCAAACCCGTCCGTCCTCGCTTGCTCACATCAAGCTGACCAGCCGGGCCCATCCAACGCCCAAGACGGCTCTGGTCATCCTCTAGTCGTGTTATTACGACTATGTATTGTACGTGGTGCAGTGCAGTGCAGTGCAGTGTTGCCCCTCCCGCCTTACCACCCCCTCGTCTTCTCTGCCATGCTTAATAGAAGAAGAACCCTCTTGCCGCCGCCCCTGTGCTATCTGGTCATGCCTGGTCTTGTTGAGGGGGCGGGCTCCTCAAACCAAGCACAACAAGCAAGAAACAAGGCCTGGCCTCGGTCAAACAAAGGACAGCACAAGTCGACCATGGTGGCGCTCCACCGAGCATCAGCATCAGCACCCGGAAGTTTGTCACCGAGGACAATAATACCATCCTGGCTTGTCCTTTTATACCGCGCCCGTCTCGTCATCCAGCGAGATTCGGTTGCCATCTTTGTGTCTGGTATTTGGCATCTGGCATCTCCATCTCTGTGCTGTCAACTTCGTCTTTGGTTTTCGTCTCCTTCGCCTCCGTCGTCTCCTTCGCTCTCCCTCTCCGTCGTCCGTCGTCTTCCCCCTCTGTCCTTGATCAATCTTGGGTTCGCAACGACGACCATAAAACCCAACCAGGGGCCCTGGAATGACAACTTTGCCATTCGGCCGCCGAGATGATGTCGTCCTGGGATCTATTTGACGGTCCGTACTTTGTTCCATTTTCCCTCTGGAAAGCCGAATCCTTCCCCCTCTTCTTGGGCCCTCGCGCTGTCAATCACGCTTGTCGCTCGCGCCGCAAGTTGGCGTTTAGCATCAGCGTCGTTTGCTGAGTCGGGTCGACATCATGTTACCGTACAAACCGGCAATTTTTTCTCTTTTTTTCACTCTTTTTTTTTGGGGCTTTTGGCCCCCGGCCTGGCATCATCTCGGATGACACCGGTAGAAGAGCGTATCATGGGTTTTCAGGTAGAGACTAAAATTATTGCTGACTCTCATGTGTATCTTGCTCTACTTATCTTCTTGTACCTGCCCCCCATTCTTATATCCGAGTCCGCCCATCCGAATCGCTTGCTCGCTCGCTCCCGAGGGTTCGAGATAGCCCGAGATTCATATTTTTTTCTCTCTCTTTCGTCCTTTTCTTCTCTTTTCCTTCTCCTCTTCTCTTTTCTTCTATTCTCTTCTCTTCTCTTCTCTCTTTCTCTCTCGGTCTCAAGTGAGGTGGAGGAATGATAGTCGACGACGGGGCCATTCATTCATTTGCTGAGGCTTGGATTGGAATTCTAATACTCCTTCTTGCTTATTTCTGTGCTGTATACAGCCTCGAGCGACCGTCCCTTCTTCGTCGACTGGCGCGCCAATGCCTACGACGCCTACCAGGCGGCTTCCATGTCAATGTCCGTGTCGCTGATGCCGGAATACCCTCCTTCATCCATGCCCATATCCCTCTCGTCGTCGTCACCAGCGCAGCTTGCACACACCAGTAGTAGCAGGAGCAGTAGCAGCAGCAGTGGCATTACTACCACCACCACTACCAGAGTCGGCACCGGTGAATCGCGGGCGACCCACGAGCACGGCTTCTTTCAGCTACCACCTGCCCCTACAGCCGACCGCCAACGCCTGAGCCACCTCATCAACCAGCCCACTGGCCACCAGCACCGCCACGATCACGATCACGATCTCAGCCACAACCTCAACCACCACAACCATCAGCTCAACAACAACATCAACAACATCAACATCAACATCAACAACATCAACATCAACAACATCAACATCAACAACAACAATACCAACGTCAGCATCAACAACAGCATCAACAATAACAACAACACCACCACCACCACCATCACCACCCCGGCCACGGCTCATGCCCAACCCTGGACTGTTCAATCGCCTCACGTTCCGAGCACCGACTGGTTGCCCGCAACAGGCCCTGGTGCGGAGTGGCCCTTCCATTATCCGCAAAATCACCACAACAGTCCTGTCACCCCCCAGGCGCTTTCACCATCGAGATACAGGAGGACTCTGCCCCCATTGCATAACATAGGCCGTCCTCTTCCTGGTCGGAATGCAGACCCGCATCTTTCAGGCCACAGCTTGAACGCACCTGATCTGCCCCCACTATTTAACAGCGCCTTTTCGCCCCTCTCCACATTTATCCAATCCTCGCAATCAATTAACCCGGCCGACCCAAACCCCTACGCACCTTTGCCTCCCATCTCCAATCTCTTCCCAGTGGCGTCGCCGCCGCTCCTCCCCAACGTCATCAATTCTTTATCGTCTTCATCCCCGACCGAGATAATGCCTACCACGCGCAAGAGAAGTGCCGCCGCAGCAGCAGTAGCAACCAACGACTCTCCAGCAGGAAACACGAGATCCCACACATCACCTCCCTCGAAACGCCGCAGAACATCAGCCGCCAAGACATCGACTCCCAGACGCAATTCATCGCAGGCAAAGTCGCGCGTTGCCGCCAAGGCCACCAAAGAAGAGATACGCGAAGCTGGCGAAGAAGAGATATATGAGGCCGGCGAAGAAGAGGACGGCGATGACGTCTCCGCAGTCGACGTCGTTGATTTGGTAGACAAAGACCAGCTGCCCGACGACCAGCCTGATAACCGAATCAAGCTCGCTGCCTTCCAATGCGTCATCTGCATGGACGACGTCGCTGGCCTGGTCGTCACACACTGCGGTACGTGTTAATTCTTGTCCCTGCTGCTGCTGCGTATGACCACCGTCCCACTAAATACAAAATGCTCTCCGTTTGTCTTGTCACAGGCCATCTTTTCTGCACCGAATGCCTCCAATCCGCCCTGCGAACCGACGCAACGAAAAACAAATGTCCCATATGCCGCCAGACGGTCGACGCCCGCAACCGATCCACCCAAAACAGCCGAGCAAAGTATTACTGGCCGCTGGAACTCAAACTAATGACGGTAACCCGTAAGGGCAAGAGGCCTGCACAAAAGCCCTGATTGATGTATTCATCGCCATCCATACACACGCGCTCCGCCCCCCCCTGCGCGCCTCCGGTTTGGTAAAGTTTTTGTCGAACAAACGACATGTCGGGATGTACCATTCATTGTCAGAACTTTGATGGGAACATGGAAAAAAATCCTTCTTTTTTGTTCTTTTTAGACGGAGGGAGGGAGGGTCAACCAGGGAGAAGCCGGTCGGACGGAGAGAGGTTGGTTGGGACCTGTTTGGGTTTGGGGAAACGCTGTCGTTCAATGAATGAACGATAATAACGAATGCATATAGGAGAGCATCATCACCTGCTATCTCGGCGCAATGCATCATTTGGCGTTTTTTTTTCGTACGGCGTGTTGGTGCTCGAGGAAGGCCCTCACTCCCCCTCCTGGCCGTACGAGAGAGGGCTCATGGTTTGTTTTATAAGCACTGATACCCTGTTTTTTACTGCTTTCTTTCTATGTAAGAATCCTTCATCACTCATCTAGGTTAATATCAAACGTAATTGGATATATATCTCCACACATTGAGGACCGGCGTCGGTTGGCTCACTCATTGGCCTGCATGCTTGCTTGCTTGCTTGGGTTCCCAACACCATCTATCATGTATGATGGCATTATTCCCCTGATTACAGCTTCGTTGAATCTAAAATCCTTATATACTCGCCCATCTCTTTCCAAACCTCATTGATCCTCCGGCATCTAGTGGAAGAACATTGCGGGCCGTTGTTGCAGTTCCGCAATCTCTTGCTCCTCGGACTGGCGCGACCATGCCATGTTAGTATTACCGGCTCCCAACAAGAAAGGAGGAGGGTTTGTCAACTCACCTCAAGAAACCCGGTCGCGGTAATAAGCACCATGAACGCATCAGCCAGCTCCCCAATCTTCTCCCCCAACGCCCCCTCCACGGCTGGCCCGATGCCCGCGGAGCGCTTAAGAGTGTGAGAGACCAGGGATCGGTAGTCGCGGAGAAATTTGAGGCCTTGAGTCAGGTTGTGGGAGCCGCGACTTACAATGGCTGCGCTGACGATGCGCGCCACCGTGACGAGGAGGCCGTATAGTTGCTCGAGCGCCCTGGGCTTTTGCGGGTCTGTCGGAGCGGGTCAGCACGCACAACAACAACAACATCATCATCATCATCATTGCTTGGATGTAATGTAATTCTGGTCAGTACATGTACATACTTGCTTGGAGCTCCGGATCGGCGGCAAACAGGCCAGCAAGCTGGAGAGACCGAAAAAGATTTGCGTTGACAACATGCTTCGCGCCTTGTCGTGTCTGGGCGAGCTGGAGGAGAAGCGCAAGCTTGGCGTTGTGGTAATGCTGCTGGTCCATGTTCCCTACAAAACAAAACAAAACAAAACAAAAAAAACGTGTCAGATGCCAAGCGTCGCGGTCCGCCATCGGGAGAAACCGTCCGTACCTATCTCAACCACCTGTGTCCACTCCTCGAGGAGGTTGCGCAACGAGTCTACCACCACGCCGATGAAGTTGAGTCGGTTCATGGCCTCGATCACGTGACCGTCGTTCTCCTGGGCGCCCATGTTGACGAGGGCATTGAGCAGGATCAGAGCTGCCGTCTGGCACGTCACTTCGCCGCCACATGCATCGTCACAAATGACGCCAAGGAGCCGGTCTCCGTAGATGTGGATCGCGTTTGCCGCCTTGTGTCTCGAGCCCACGAGTGGCCCCATGGGATCTGCCATTCCACTAATGTACCTGAAGCAGATGCTATAGTACACGGCGCGCAGATCTGCGTCGCCAGCCCACTTTCCAATAGCCGTCAGGCAGATCTGGAAGAGCTGATAGAGGCGCTCGCCAACAAGATTGCCAACCGCTTCGCTCTCGCCATCCATCGACGTTGGTGTCGAGAGGTCGAGCTTGGAGAGCAGGATGCGGGCGAGCTTGGCCAGCTCAAAGGCCTCGGCAGGGCGGTCGCTGGCATAGAGCTCGAGACTGGGGAGGATCGCCTGGAGGCACTGAAGAAAGAAAGACGTGCGGGCCGTGCCTTTGAAGTCGTTGCACTCGATCATGACAAGAACGAGCTTGGCCCATGTCTTGAGCACGTTCAGCGACTCGGACATGATCTGCGACTGGTGGTTTGTTCCTGTCAGATAATCGACGATCATGCTCTCCTCCTTTTCTGCCTGGGCCACATCCTGTGCCGTCGCGAGCGGTCGCCGACCGGTCAGCCGGTTTTCCGCCTGCTTCAAGAGCAAAATCTCCTTGACGCGCTCGACATTGTACACAGGTCGGCCTTGCCTGTCTACCTCCTTGCAGCTCTCGATCTCGACATCCTCGTAGAAGGAGAGGGGAGGGGGCGGCAGTTGCCAGGCATCGGCAGGAAGCATAAAGTCGTAGAGGTCAAATATCGTAGGCACAGTAATGTGCTCGTCCCCCTCGGCGCTGACCTGGCCATTGAGAGCCTCAAAGATGCGTCTCTTGAGCGCGGGAAGACGGTTTTGAGTAATGCTGCAGAGCTCCATGGCGATGTAGTCCATCGCCCACGCTCTCAGCGTGATAAAATCGACCAGGGTGGTGGCACCGGCTGTCATGGGGAAGTGGAACTCATTCACGCTCTCGCCCTCCCACGGCAGATCCGGCCGAATCACAACCTCGGTGAGCAAAAGGTGGAAAACAAACTCGTTGACACGAAGCTCTTCGAGAACCAAGCCCGAGGACAGGGGCGATGCCCATAGTATCTGCAGAATCGAGATGGCCTTGGATCGGAGCGCGACCATCCATTGTCGCATGCCACCAGACTCGTCCCGAGAGGGTGTCTCGATGAGGAGCCGTAGGAGGGCGTGGAACAGTGACTTTTGCGAATCAAACGCACCTTCCGGCTCGATCGCCAGGCTGTCGGTGCCGCATTTGAATCCGAGGAGGAGATGGGCTATTGATGGCCTGCGAGGACTCTGTCTGATGCAGGCATACAAGAACTCGAGTATGTAGATTTTGATTAGATAGCCAGGCGAGTCGCTTTCCCCTCCTGGCTGCAACGGTTCCATCAGGTCCGCGATAAGTGACCCTGCAATCGGCTCGTGCTCGCCGTCAGCTTCCAGTGCCACGATGGCTTTATTGCGACCGCCGTGCCGGTTGTTTCCTGACGACCAAGCAGAACTTATCCTCGGCGATCCCGACATCTTCTCCAAGAGCTTAAGACATGCCAGCGTCAGGTCGGCATGCCCGAGACCGCAGTATATGCCAAGGTCGACCACCAGACTGAGGCGGGTGACCAGGCCATCCTCAAAAGAAGAAAAGGCCGCATTGGCAACTGGCGTGCGCCTCTGGTTCGCCTGCATCTTGATCACAGGCCGGACGAGGTCGAGGTAAGTTGCCTGAAGCTCAAGCACCTTGGAGATCACCTGAACACCACGGAGTATCCCTTGAATGATCGGGGAGTCTGGTGTCGCGTTGGACACATCATCCATCCTCTGATGTATTGTGTTGAAAAGGGACGTCATGACTTTATCATGGAACATCCATTCCATTACGCGTGAAAACGGGTGCAGGCGAACATAAGTAGCCAGATCCGTCGTGGCGATTGCACTATCCACCATCATGTTTGTGCTGTTGGCCAGAACGATAAGCTCCTCGTTGAAGGTGTCAAGACAGGTCATGGCGAAGTCGAGACAAGCGAGCCTGAGCATGCGCAGTTGGTTGACGTCGGTTACCTCGTTCGACTTGAGACCAAAGACGTGGCCCATGACGAAATCGATGTAGTGCTCGATGCCCGGCTGACGGAATGTGGAGCCAAGATTCTCCGGGAAAGCCAGACAGTCATTAAGAGGGCTGTCGTCATCGGCGGGCGAGACGAGCGCCGTGAGGAGCTGGACAAAGGCATATGGCTCCTCGAATCCTCTTCCCATCTCATCAAAGATACGCTCCATCGAGCTCAGCGGCTGATACTGCGCAGTTCGGTGATGTCCGGCTGCGATAAAGGCATAGCCACCAGTCATCCAACTGTCAAGACACTGCCACATCGTGTAACCCTCTTCAACCGTCTTTCTCGTTAGCAGGGCCCGGATGGCTACAAAGACGCAAGCTCGGAGCCGTGCAGGGATCTGGCTTCCCGCAAGCTGAAACAGAATGTCGAGCAGGCTGGGGGACGCATCCCGCAAGAGATACTGTCTGGTGCCTTCGCTGGCCACAGCAAGCTTCGTTATCAGTCGGAGGTAGCACTCCAGCATCATGGCTGACTCGGGCTCGGCTTCTGCCTGGTCTGTATTGGGCTTCCCGTGGCGGTGAATGGTTTGCGTCGGCGACGGCTTTTCTCGTATCTTGTTGGAGAAGAAGACCAGTTCCTTGAATATTTGATGCCACGTCAGGGACTGTGACCGCCGCATCTTTCCCGACGCGTGATGACCTTCGTCGAGCAGAAACTCGTGCGCGGCAGTCGCGCACGTGGTGTCTTCGGCGATGGATTGCAACATCTCGCAAAACGCCGTAACAAGCGGCGTCGACGCTCTCCTGGAAGCCCAGTGCATGAATCCGGCAAGGTTGCTATCAGGGTCCGACCAAAAGGACATGGCAGCGTGCGGGCGGCCCTCGTACGTGTATGCAATGATTATGAGGAAGCGTTCGAGATCGAGGTCATGCTCGTGGTTCTGGCTGAGCTGTCTTTGTTCGTCCTCTTCGACGCGAAGTTTCCGTAGCACATCGGGGAGATTGGAGATGAAAGCATCGACAAAAGCCTCCACATGCTGCACCAGGCACGTTTGGAAAAACGATGAAAACTGCGTCCATTCCGGAGATAGGCCCGGCGTCTTGCGCTGGAGCCACTGCCGCATGCCTGCTCTTGCAGGATCTTGCCACTCCTGGGACTTGACATCGGCCACAAGAGCCAGCAGAAAGTCAAAGGCACCGTCCTTGAGCGAGTCGATAAAGTCTTTGGTCTTTTGCTTGTCCTCTGAATGCGTATTAGGATCAACGCTAATCGGATGGGAACGGAACGGCTCGCTCTCACTCACCTTCGTCGATGTTGACACGAGAATCCACGATACCTTCGGGTGGCTCTTCGACAAAAAACCCGCTGAATTCAACCAACCACCACGACCGGAGACCGGCCTGGGCGTATGGAAGAGCCCACGCCAGAGTGTCGGCACGGGGTGACAGTAGATTGTTGATGTCCATGGCCGATCGCATCTTTGTCCAGTCCCCATCAAGAGTGCATGAGGTAACGAAGGCGGCGAAGGCGGGTATAACATGTACTGGGGGGGAGGCATTAGCAATGGGGAGGACGGGTGCACAACGGTTGTTGGTACGTACTGAGTAATGCATCGTATTTGTCCGCCCTCCTGAGTATGTCCAGCAAGTTCTTGAAGTCCTGTTGGTCGGCAAGACCCTTTTCGAAAATCCGATTGAGAATTAGGCCGAGGACTTCGTGCTGTTGATACAGGCTCACGCGAACAAACTCCATCGTCTCCATCTCATCCGACAGCTGCCCCAACATGTCCTGTCCCAACATGGATGCCGCTGTTAACTTATCCCCGACCTTCCTGAGCAACATCTTGGTGTATGCCATGGCATCCATGCATTGTTCTGCCGGCCGCTTTTGGGAGCCTACCGGGGCAACCAAGAGTTCTTGTTCAACGATTGCCTTGATATCGTCCAGAGTCTCGGATCTTTCTTCCTCACTGAGGCGATCAAGCTCAAGAAGCAGGCGTAGGGTATCGAGGGCGAATTTTCGGTGTTGGTGGAACCGAATCAGTCCGCGCTGGAGCAGCGGCCGATTGATGAGCGAAACATCGTCCTGTGCATTCAATAGGATCCTTGCGACTTCGATCTCGTTGAATTCGGTCTCATCCGCGAGCGCAAGAATCATATCCTTAAACTCGCCATTTACCGTGTACTCCTCGCCATCGATTCTGATCATTTCTGTGGATGCCGTCAGCGTGCTGGCCCCGCATTGTTTACTTTCCAAACCGAAGGAGGAAGATGCTCTCTCACCAGACTTGACGGCATCAAGATCCTTGGCGCTCCTCTCCGGCTTCTGCCATATCTTTTTAATTTCGTCCCGGAATACTCCTCGTATCTCTTCTATCCAGAGCGAGCCCGCATTATCGGCGCGTCCTTCTTGGAGGGCCAGAACATCGCGGTGCAGCGCCTGGAGAGAGTCGAGGACGGTGAATTCGGAGGCCATCTTGGCGGTAGTGGGAACACGCTACGTTCGCATCGTTGGCCGCGAGCGCGCGATCGGTAATCCGCGATGTGACTTTGGCTTGGGGTATACTGTCAGCAGTACCCTGATCGCGACGTGTTGCTCAAAAATCAGGTCGACTGGGAGCTTGATCGGCCGAGGTAGCTCGCAGGGGTGTGCTGCTGGGGCGGTGGACGCGAATTTCTTAGCGGGACGCAGAAAACAATGCCTTGGACGGAAGGCGGTGAGAAATTCTGCCCACCTGGGTGCCTGCCGTCCAGAACGTGCTGATAGTACGGAGTACTACAATTGATATTGATGAACCTCACTAATGTTGTCCGACGAATGTCTTTATCGTCTTCTTTTTTTCGACGTACGTACAAACGAACAAACAACTTGTCTACTACTTACGGTACTGTGCCAGATGATTAGGTTGCTTTAGGTTGCTTTAGGTGTTCACCCGCTGTTGGCTGTCTTTTATAGTCGAGACGAGATACGACATGTCTGCTACATATCATCATACGAGAAAGATGCCGATTTTGCTGTCTTCATGGCGGCTGTCAGCTGGCTTCAGCTGGGCTCAGCGACTCTGCATCTTGATCCTAAGTATATTACATAGATAGTCTACCACCTTCTAACTTTAAAGGATGAGGACGCGCTGACCGCGTTCATCCTTTGTCCACAACGACAATAGGATGGCGCCAAAGGATACTACGGATGACCGGACAGTGAAACAGCTGCTAAGTAAGTCTACCAATACCCAGGCGCTTTTATATGATTTGATCCATGCACATGCTGACATCTCATTCTATAGTGCGGCTGGCTGGATCAAATTCAAAGAACCGTGTAGGAGCCCTGGATGGTGAGCTGAGTGGACATTCACATCTACATAAAAAACACACTCACAACTCCGGCTTTCCAGACCTCATTGCTGTGTTTGATAAAACAAACAAGTCTGTCAGCCTGTGAGTGTTCACCAAGGAGCTTGATCGTGCATTTTGATAGCTGCTCCAGATTCACCAAGAATAATTGTTTATACCGCTTTACACTGCGCCACCTCTCCTCCATGTTACCGCTCGTCGTCACCTCCTTTCCTTTCCATTCCTCTTTCCCTCACTCTCCTTCTTTTGTATCTTTTTCATCCTCCATGCTTACCATGATATACGTGATGCAGATCCCGTGTAAGGCATGAGACATATCACTTGGTTCTTGAGGCCCTGTTCACATGCGCCTTGAGTGAGAAACATGCGTATTTGAACAACAAATCCAGCAAGAATACCCGTCCAGCGCTCTCACGTTGCGGCAAGGCTATTCGTACCACAGTCACGGCAGGTGTTCATAAACTAAAGCGCAAGACCGTTGTGGCGCTGGTCGATCATGTTACGCAGGTTCTTCCGGGGCCGTATGGCTTCGTCGGGCCTATCGCCCAGGACTACATTCGGGCCCTCGACTCTCTGTTTGCGGAACAATCCCAAGTTGAGCGGCTTGCAGGGCTTGACGGATCAGGCTGGGAGGTCGCGGTCGATTTCTGTTCCGTTCACATCTCGGAGCTCGCTGAGAAGGCAAAGGATGTCGTCGGTTCAGCGTCGCTGTCATCGTTGCAGGCCGGCTCCTCGACCGCCTCCAGCCGATATGGGACATTCCGCAGCAATACCATCTCGAGAGATCAAGAGATTCTCCTGGCCCTTGTCCAGTGTCTGTGGCACCTGGTTCGGGCCTCCAATGCGCCTATTCTCCGAAGAGTCGATGAGATCTCGGCTGCAGCGTTTCGGGTACTGCGCCTGAAACGTAGCCGCAGTCTTGTGCAGCTGCATGCATTCTCGATCCTCAACGCAGTATTCACCGTGGTCGCGATGGATGATCTCAAAATCGCAAACATGATAACTGTGGAACTTGTGCCACTGATTAAGTATTGGTGGACCGACAAGCAGGCATCAAAGGATTCCCTCATGACGTCTTTAAGAGACGAGATGCTCAAGTCGATGTACTTGTTTCATCTTCACCTGGACTACAATCTACAGGCCTCCGCCTCCAACACACTTCATGAAGATACCAAGGAACTTCTCGATCTGCTATGGCTTGAATACACTCGGCGCGGCAATGACCAACGGCTCCAGCTTGATGATCTGACCTTTGTAGTCGACAAGCTCGCCGGCGGCTCGTTCAGAAATGACATATTCGGCCTTCGCCCCCACAATGCTCAGGCAGAGAGAAGATGGGCTATCCTTGAGTGCATTGCGATCCTTGAGGAAGTGCTTGCGCGCTCTCCACATCGCGAGCGCCAAGCCGAAGAAGAGCAACCGCGCAAACGAAGGCGCTTCAGCCATGAAACGTCGCTCCAGCAGAGACTTCGGTCAGGTGATAATGGCTCGCAGATCACCGGGCTCCAAGCAGTACCGTTTCTACTTTCACGACATTTGATATCGTCGAGCGATGATTTGGACGATCCAATTCTTTCTCCCCTGGTCAGCCTCATGGGTCACAAGGACAGCACCATCTCCTCATGGGCGATGATCGCGTCTGCCAGGTTCGTTCCCCCCCCCCCTCCCATGTGGAATCTTTTGGCTTTCAAACTGAGTGTGGACTCCTGCACAGCGGCTCGTTTGACTAACAATGCCAACTCATTTTTAGCTGCGTGATAAGCTTGGATGTTTTATCTGAGCCGACGAAAAGGTTGCTGAAAGAGGCATGGCATCTTGCGGCTCGTACCGTTGGCCTTCCGGGAACCAGTCGAGCAGCCAGCGTCTTTCTTTCCACCGTCCTTGCACGTGGCCATCTTACCTACGCCGAGATATCAAGCGATATCAACAATATACTGGCACAGAATGGGCCGGCATTGCTTGTCGATTCATCACTGGGCCTGATGTCGACTCTCTTACAGGTGCGCAATGCAAAGATGCCCAGTGCAAGTCAGACTACTTGTAGGTACATTCTTCGATGGGTCTTCTCCCGATGGGTTCCTGGTCAGTCCTCCCCTCCTCCTACATCTTGTTACTCCTTGGATCTTGTTTGATCTCACATGTCTTGTCAGATGATTTTACATTTGCGTCCTTGCATGCACAGCATTTGCCCCTTTTGGAATTTGTCAATTTGCTGCGAACATGCTGCGGGCATAGCCCATTGCAGAAACGCGGCCCCGGGCTCACAACGGCCGGGCCTCTGAGTGATACGCGATATGCACAGCTGGAGACAGCTCCATTAACCAGCTATCTCCTTCTACTTGACCCTATCGATAAACGTTCACCGGCCGAGGAGACTTTGAAATCCGTGCATACCGCCTTTCAGGTGGCAGATCCGTCAGGCCACCTCTTTGCCAAGCGGCTTGTTCTGGAGCTGCTTGTTCCTAAACTGGAGGACCTTGAACAGCTATGCAATTCGTGGTCAACAAGTACGAAACCGGTCTCTCCGGAACGACTCGGAAGCTTAGTGCTGGCCTGCCTTGTGGCTGCGAATCTTGTGTCTGTCCTATCTGACGTGAACTCATCACAATCGGCAAATCTCGTTCCCATGCTCATAGGTCTGGTCGAGACCGGCATACGTGCTGCTCTTGCCATAGACCATGACCATGCGTTGAGGGATCTCATCCTGCAGCATGTGCATCCATCGCTACCATATATAAATGCGGACGAACTATCAGCCTTCCTCAAAGAGGACACTGCACTACTCAAGGTGCTCACCGCAGTCTCACAGGCTTTGTCCAGTTCTGCGGGCCAAAACGTTGACCGGGATCCGGACTCTATGGACCTGGATGATGACTTCTCGCAAGCAAGCAAAGCGAGTCCGGTGTCAAAGAGGGGGGCGGTAGCCGTACCACGGCATCGGACTTCCAGTGGGCTGACATTGGCATCCTTCTCATCGGACACCATGATGCGGCTTTACTTATTGGAGGCTCTTCCAAGCGACTTGGATCAGGTTGCGTGCGCTCCAGAAGCCTTCTTGATGCGGATTGTCAAGGAAACAACCAACGAAGAGTTCCTCCTTTGCCAGGGAGTTGTTCTCGAGGTTCTTGCTTCCGATCTGGTGCTGACCGAGCCGCTTGCTGAGCAGATTGTCCAACGTGTCGTGGATGTGATTGGCGAGGATGAATACGACGGCTCGGAGCTCTCGCTGGCTTATTGCTTGGACTTGTTAAGACTGCTGAGCAGCTTCTGGGTAGAATCTAAGGAGGATCTTGGAGACATGGGGGAACAGCTTTATTTGCACTTCACCAGGAAGCTGCTGGGAGCCAACGCACTCTCGCCTGGGTGCCAGTGCCGCTTGGCTGAACTCCTCTTCGCTCTGATGCGGCTTGATCCGGATTACGGCACCTCATCAAAAGCCAGGGGCATCAACGGCGAGTCATCCTCGTGTCGCGCAACGCTGCTATCAATCCTCAAAAATGGGCCCATGACGGTCAAGTACTCCATAGGGAGCAGGATAGCCGATATATTCAACTGGTTCGTGCTCAAGGTTCACGACGAGGTGTTTGTTGACGTCCTCACGAATCTTCCCACGGACTCCGATATACTCGAGGGCATAGCCTTCCGGTTATGGGTGCTGGCAAAGTTGGCCTGCCGCTGGCCCAGTCTCCTGAAGAGATGCACCTATCATATATTCGAAACACAGGCCCGGACGGGCGATTTCACCGAGCATGCCACGCGCTGCGTCTCCGAGGTGTCGACTGTCTTGAAGCTGGTGTCTCCTCAGGATCTTTTCGGCTTGTTTGCGCCGCAGCTCCTCTACACGTGGCTGGAAAAGGATTCCGTCCAGGCAATTCCGCACTCGATATTTGGCTTTGGCAGCCTTGCCGAACTTTTCGAGTCTTGTCAATCCGAGGCAGTCGCTCTGATGATCATGAGAGGCCAGGAGAAGAACGTGCTGGAGCTGTCACGAATCATGGGAGTCGCGTTGGTGGAACTGCTTCAGCGCAACTTCGCCAGAGCTCTCGCCTATTCCATCGCTCATGATGAGAGTATGGCCTCCAAGGGCAAAACGCACGGCGACGACTGGATGCGAAAGCAGCTTCGTAAGGACGACTACACGGAATCCGTTTACGCCAACTTTGTCGATATCGTGACCATATTCTTCGATCTGATGGACCAGGATGACGACATGGAGAAATACTTTGCAAAAGCAGAGACTCTAAAGTATGCCGAGCAGGCCATGCTCGAGATGAAGCAGCTGTGCCACTCGCCCGTCCAGCTCCCACCGATGCAGCAGCCAATGTTCCGTGCCAGGTACCTGATCAACCAGTTGGTCTACATCTGTAACAAGACCGAGTTCGAGTTTGATCAGCTCTGGTCGGCACCTCTCATCACTTTTGTTGCAAGGCGACTGCTCAATACGGTACACACCTCGCTCGGCTCGCTCTACGCGTGTTCGGTCCTGCGAAAAGTCAGAATTCTTGTGGCATTCGCAGGAGCAGCTGCTTACGACGCGTACCCCTTGCAAATGCTCCTCCATTCTCTGCGTCCGTTCATGATCGACTCCGAGTGTGCCGACGACGCAATCGGCATCAGCCAGTACTTGATAACCCACGGTGCGTCGCAGCTCGCTCTTGTGCCCTCGTTTCTTGCCGGGTATTCCCTTTCGACGCTGGCCTCGCTTCGCGTGTTTCTCGAATCGAGCCAGTCGAGCACAACGCAAGAAAGCCAGTTCAAAGCAACCATGAGCAAGGCTCAAAAGTTCCACTCGTGGTTCAGCAGACGCCTTTCCAAATACGACTCCGAGGCTTTCAAGGGCGACGCACACCGAAACGCATTCAAGTCCATAATTCAATCGGCGTCTCGTATACGATCGTCGGGAAACGCAGAGAGAGGCACTGCCGAAAGCGATCTCCTGCTCAACATTATCGGAGATGGCGACAGAGACCACCCGCTCTTGATCGATTCGTCCAGGGACCTTGCGCTTGACATGCTTTGCGGAGACTTCCAACTGCCCGCACGCGACCAGCTTGACATTATCGAGTCGGACGATGACGCTGTAACCAATGCGCCCTTGGTGTGGAAAAGCTGTCGGACCGAAGCACTGAGCAGCTCATACCTGGCGTGGGCAGGACGAGTAATAGGCAAGTCCTTCGCAGCGACGGGGGACATACCGCCCGAGCTCCTGAGGGAGTCGAGGCTTTCCGAATACATCAAAATTGCACCTGTGCCCGTCGACCTTGCCGATAAACAGCACATTGGGTCAGAAAAGGGAATCCTGCATCTCTTGTCGAGGCTGACCTGGCATCAAGCGTCCGAGACTGCTGGGCTGGCCGAGTCTGCCCTTCGATATATCGTCACCATGTCCATGGTCAAGGGCGACAACGACCTGTACGAGGCTTGCGCGGCTGTTTTGCCGGAGTCACTGATGCTGGCCTCGAACTGGCAGACATATAGGATTCCTCCTTCGAACCTTCCCGTTGAAATTGAAACATACGACAATACCGTATTCAAACCAGACGGGATCAAGGCTGACGACTGGCTGCTGCGGTTGACGAGGAACCTGCTTTCGTCAGTGTTTGAGTCCACAATCCTGTCCATGCTGCTGCCCTTGGTCGCGACTGCAAAAGGCTTCGCGGACGAGGCATTTCCATTCATTACCCATCTCGTCCTACAACTTCAGCTGCGGAAGATGCTTCCTTACCAGAAGCAGCTGGAAAATGCCATCAACAATTGGCTTTCTCTATCAGAGTCTGTACCACCAGACCGGCTGAGGCTCTTGATAAATACCATATTGTATCTGAGAATGCAGCCACTCCCAAGGGAAAGATCGATTGCGGACCGATCTGAATGGCTCAACATCGATTACAAGCTTGCAACCAACGCAGCGTCAAAGTGCGGCATGCACAAAGTCGCCCTTCACTTTGCCGAAGACACGATTCATTATTCGCCAACAATCACGGTTTCACGGCGCTCGGCCATCCCTACTCGCAGCTTGAAGGACGTGACAAGGGAGCTTCTCGCCATTTATGAGAGCATTGATGACCCGGATGCGTACTATGGCCTGCCAGAAGACGCGAGTCTTGCCGGAGTTCTCTCTCGTCTCGAACACGAGAATAACTCCAAGGGACTGGTGTTCCGCGCAGCTCAGTATGACAGTCACCTCTCAATCCGTGATCCGCTCGCGACCAGCGACAGCCAAGCCATCGTGAAGGCCCTCGGGTCTCTGGGCCTGTCAGGCCTCTCTCATTCCCTACAGCAGGCGCAGTACGATCAAGACGCAACAACCTCCTCTCTGGAGAACACGTTCAACACGGCCCGCAAGCTGGAGATCTGGAACCTGCCGGCGCCCTCGGCCGCAGACAGTCCCGCTGTGGCCATGTACAAAACATACCAGTCGATTTCACGAGCTTCCGATATTGATCTTATGAGGAGTGCCATCAACCGTGGGTTGAGCCAAACGATGAGCACGCTGATCAATGGGAACCTCAACGCTGCAACCATTCGCGACCAACTGGGTGCCCTGGCGGCTCTTGCGGAATTGGACGATCTGGTCAACGTAACTACATCGACCGGGCTGGCTAATGTCTTTGAGAAACTAGCGAGTCGCAACAAATGGATGCGTCGGGGCAGGTACGTGACTCTTTTTTTCTTTTTCTTTCTCATATCATGATACATTACATACATGTAAATCCGCATCCCCAACATCTCGGCCGAATGCTAAACGCAGTCTGCTCCACAGATACGAGGATGTCAGGCGACTTCTTTCCTGCAGGCAGACGAGTCTTTCGATAGTGAGCAAGCAGAATATTCTGCTCGCAAGCGCCAACATCTCTGATTCGGAAATGACAAAAGTACAAGTCAAAGGCATGTTGCTTGCCTCGGGAGTATATCGGTTCCACGAGGCCAGCCAGGAGTCTCTCAACATTGCCACGTCTCTGAAAGACCTTATCGTGCCTTGCGAGAAGCTGGGGCTCAAGGTTGATGCCGCCATCAGGATGGAAGTAGCCAACGCGCTCTGGGACCATGGAGAGATGATGCCGTCGATTCGGATTCTGCAGAACATCCACGGCGACGACCTGCTGACGGCCAAGCAAGGCATTCCGGTCAGCCACTCGGAGATTCTATCGAAGATCGGGCATCACATTTCCGTCGCTAGACTTGAGAAACCAGATGATATTCAACGCAATTGGCTTGCGCCTGCGCTCAAGGCTCTTAATGGACAGCACAAAGGCACCGAGGCCGGCCAAGTGTTCCACCAATTTGCTGTCTTTTGCGACCAGCAACTGCAGAATCCCGACACGCTCGAGGACCTCACCCGTCTGCAAAAGCTGAGACAGGCCAAGGCGGACGAGCTGATCAGTCTCAAGGAGGCGTTCAAGACGATGAAGTTTAGAAACAAGGAGGAGGCCGGGTACTGGAGGAACACCCACATAGCTCGAGCCCAGAAATGGCTGGATCTCGACGGGGAGGAGGTCAACCGTATGGTGCAGGCACGGGCCGAGTTCGTGCGCCGCTGCCTGGAGAACTATCTGCTTTCGCTCGCGGCTTCAGACGACCACAACAACGACGCGCTGCGGTTCATGTCGCTGTGGATGGAGAGAGCCAACGACGACTTTGCCAACACAGCCGTCCGCAAATACCTCGATGGCGTGCCGACCAGGAAGTTTGCCAACATCATGAACCAGCTCTCTTCGCGGCTCCAGGACAAGCCCACAAGCTTCCAGTCGATGCTCATGGCACTTGTCGTCAGGATCTGCATTGACCATCCCTACCACGGCATGTATCAGATCTGGACCGGAACCAAAACCAAAGTGATCCACCACGACGAGCTCTCGGCGCTTCGTCATCAAGCCATGAAGAAGGCGGCCGAGCGGCTCCTCAGACAAGGCGGCAGCGTTGCGCAGACGTGGACGGGCATAGACCGCATGTGTAACAAGTATGTGGCCCTGGCCGCGGAGCCCAAGGACTACGCGCAGAGCAAGCCCAGGGGCTTCAGGTTCGCCATCAACGACTCCAAGGGAATGATGATCCTTCACGCCGGCATCCAAAAGTACAGAATCCCGCCGCCGACGATGCAAATCGAAGTGCGTGCCGACAAGGATTACACGCAGCTCCCTGTCATGGCCAACCTCGACCGCCACTTCTCGTTTGCCGGCGGAGTGAGTGCTCCAAAAATCATCACCGTGATCGGCTCGGACGGGGCACGATACAAGCAGCTCGTCAAGTGGAGCAAGAACGACGACCTGCGCCAGGACGCCATCATGGAGCAGGTGTTCGCAGCCGTATCGTCTCTGCTCGGGCGCCATAGAGCCACGCAGCAGCGGCAGCTTACGATCCGCACGTACAAGGTGCTGCCGCTCACGGCCACGGCCGGCCTCATCGAATTCGTGCCAAACACCATACCTCTGCACGAGTGGTTGATCCCTGCACACGAGCGATACAATCCAAGGGACATGAAGTCATCCGATTGCAGGACTGCCATTCACGACGCTGTTGGTCGGCCATCAGACGCTCGAGTCAAGGTATACCGTGACGTCACTGCGAGATTCCATCCGGTGATGCACTGGTTCTTTATCGAGAAGTTCCCAGACCCGGACGACTGGTTCGTCAGGCGGCTGGCTTATACGCGCACCACGGCGGCCATCTCGATCCTCGGCCATATCCTCGGCGTTGGTGACCGGCACGGACACAACATCCTCCTCGACGCTGCGACCGGCGAGGTCGTCCATATCGACCTGGGCATCGCCTTTGAGATGGGCCGCGTGCTCCCCATTCCCGAGCTGGTTCCGTTCCGCCTCACCCGCGACGTCGTTGACGGCATGGGCATCACGGGCACCGAGGGTGTCTTCCGCCGTTGCTGCGAGTTCACGCTCGCCGCTCTCCGCGACGAGGCCGAATCCGTCATGTCGATCCTTGATGTCTTGCGATATGACCCGCTCTATCAATGGTCCATCTCCCCGGCGCGCATGCAGAGGCTCCAGGGCGGGCGGCGCGCCGAAGACGGCTCTGGGGCCCCGGATGACGACGCGATCCAGTTTGGCAAAATTGGCAAACCGGCACCAAGCACAAGAAGCAGCGGGCCCATGGCCAAGGGCGGGCAGAAGGGGGCGGCGGGCCCTACACCGACAGAAGAACTGGAATCCACCATCGAAGAGGCTGTGCACGCTGGCGAGCCCACGGAAGGAGATCGGGCCCTCGAGGTGGTGAAGAGAAAACTGACCAAGACGCTCAGCGTCGAAGCCACCGTATACGACTTGATCAACCAGGCCAAAGACGAACGCAACCTGGGACTCTTGTTCTCAGGGTGGGCGGCCTATGCGTGACGGGACAAACCACGACGTCAAAATGACTGATAGTATTGTCGGAGTCTGTACATAATTTGCCACTTGACGGATAGTATTGGAACGAGATAGAATGTACATGGAGACCCAAGGAAGAGGAAGCATGGACTATAATAATCATGACCGGACCCCGATCTTTGGTGGATATTGCTTTTCGTTGGCCGTGATCTTTGGTTCGCAAGTGCACCAATCCTCCACTGGGATTTCATCCATAACAAGCGCGATATGACGTCCGCAACCTTTCCAACTGGTCTTGCCTTTGGAGCAAGGAGTCAACGTTGTAAGCCGGAGGACAATGGGTGGTGGAGGAAATAGACACACACGTACTGCAGGTGGGACAGGTATCAATAAAGCACATTTTGTATGCAGACAGCCGACGCTTTTGAAGATGGTTTTGTGATAGATAGACGACAGATATGTGCAGGTGGAAGAATTTGAGGCGAGGCGAGGCTGTCTCTGATAGATTATTGACTAGATCTTCTATCTAGATCTACGCTGGGGAAAGAGGGATTGATTTAGCGGATCAACCCCACCAAGGATTGTGGGCTGTTGTTTGTCTCCCCCTAGGCTGCGCTGCTCGCTGCTCGCTACGACGACGACGACGACAATTACCCCCCCCCCCCTTGCTGCTTGCTGACCTCGGGGTATCGAGATCGAGCACGCCTGAAAAAAAAGAAAGAAAGATAACGTCTTAATCCACTTTTTGAGCATATGACCATATGACAAAACCTCGCCCATGCAAGCCGAAGACAATCCGCGGAGGCGCTCACGCGTAGGATCCGACACGCTTACCTCACCTTTTGCTCCCAAACGTCCCAAGATCGACTTCAGTCCCCAGCAGCCGCAGCAGCTCGCCATGAGTCGTTCCCAGACTGGGGTCATCGACCTCACGGCGGCGAGCAAGGCTTTCCGCCCGCAGGCCGGCACGCGGCACCTGACCATCAAGAACCTGCGCATCGCCCCGAACCGGGCCTCGCAAATCGAGGAGCACTACCGCCGTGCCCTCCAGGGCGTGGACGCTGCTGTCGATTCCATCCTGGCCGACCAACAGCCAACGCTCTCGTACGACAGACTGTATCGATATGTCGAGGAGATATGCAGCCACGGGATGGCCAAGATACTCTTTGCAAACTTTACGTCGAAATGCGAGGCCCATGCCGAGGTGGCCAAGAAGGCTATTCAACGGCAGATGGCCGAAACCGTCCTCATGAAGTGTGTGCACGATCAGTGGTGGAAATGGAGCCTGAAGATGGTATGCTTTCTGAAGTTGACTTTTTTTTAATTTTTTAATTTAATTTTATTTTATTTACTGACCACTTTGGTTCGCCCACAGAAATTACTTCGATCGCTCCTCAGCTACCTCGATCAGACATACCTCTTGCACGAAAAGCCCGGGAAACAGATCAACGACTTGGCCATTCAAATCTTCCGAACAATGTTGTTCGACCCCAACGACTCTCTGGGCCGCCAGTTCGTCGACGCCACGTGCGCCATGATCCAGTACGACCGCACGAGCGACGATAGGTTCGACTCGACATTGCTCCGGCAATGCGTCTTGATGCTCCACGTCCTCGGCTCATTTGAAGGAGACTTTGAGTCGCCCTTTCTGGAAAATTCAAGACACTATTTTGAAGCCTTTGGTTCCAACTACAGCCAGTTCGGCCTCAAGGAATACATCGGCGCCTGCGAGACCCTTTTGAGGAATGAGGACGACCGGTGCATGCGGTACAACTTTGACAGCTCAACCAAAAAACAGCTGCGCGAGCAGGCGCAGCGGCTGCTCATTGTCAACCACTCCAAGAAGCTGCTTGACATTGGAAGCGTGGCCAAGCTCCTGGCCGAGAACGAAGTCGGCTCGATGAAGGCGTTGTACTACATGCTCGGCCTCGCGAGGCTGGACGAGAAGCTCCTCGAGCCGTGGGCAGACTACATCAGCAAGACGGGCGCATCCATCATTGCAAACACCAAGGGCGACGAGATGGTGCTGCGGCTGCTTCAGCTCAAGAGGCGGCTCGAGCTCATCGTCAGAGACTCCTTCAAAGGTGATGGCAACTTCAAGAAGAGCATACGTACCAATTTCGAACTCTTTATGAAAAACCGGCCCGCCGGTTCGCCGAGCGTCGGGGAGATGCTGGCCAAGTACATGGACATGTTGCTCCGCGGAGGGCTCAAGACGCTGCCCCAGGATCTGCTCAGCGATCTCAGGGACAGGGCCGACGCCGAACAGCGGGGCATGGCCAGCACGAGCGACGAAGACGCCGAGCTTGACCGCCAGCTCGACAACGCCCTCGAGATGTTCCATCTCATACAGGACAAGGATGTTTTCGAGGGGTTCTACAAGAAGGATCTCGCGAGGCGCCTCCTCATGAACCGGAGCGCCAGCCAGGACGCCGAGCGCAGCATGCTTTCAAAGCTCACCAGTGGATACGGCTACGGATCACAGTTTACCCAGAGCCTGGAGAAGATGTTCAAGGACCTTGAACTTCAAAAGGGCCTGATGGAAAACTTCAAGCAGTACTGCGACAACTGCAAGAAGAGCGGCGAGACCATACCTTTGGTGGATCTGGACGTCAAGGTCCTGTCCTTTGGGGCCTGGCCGACATATCCGCTGCTCAAGCTCAATCTGCCCGAGGATGTTGCCGTCCAGCTGCAGCGGTTCGACAAGTTCTACACAGAGAAGCACTCGGGCCGCATCCTGCGGTGGCCGTTTGGTCTCGCCACATGTCTCTTGAAAGCACGATTCCCCAAGGGCGTCAAGGACCTGGCGGTCTCGGCCCAGCAGGCCGTCGTTCTCCTCCTCTTCAACCCTGTAGACATCAAGACCGGCTTTCTCAGCTACGAACAGATCCAAGAAGCGACCGGTCTTTCTGACCCGGAGCTCGAAAGAACACTCCAGTCGCTCGCGTGCGGCAAGGTCCGTGTTCTCTCAAAACACCCCAAGGGCAAAGAGATCAACAAGGCCGACTCTTTTACCATCAACGAGCACTTTTCGCATCCGAGCGCCCGTGTCAAAATCAACCAGATCCAGCTCCGCGAAACCGTACAGGAAAACAAGGAGACGCACGAAAAGATCATCCAGGATCGGCGTTTCGAAACACAGGCTGCCATTGTGCGCATCATGAAAAGTCGAAAGCAAATGACCCACGCCGAGCTTGTGGCCGAGATTATCGAAATGCTGAGCAAGCGTGGTGCGGTCGAGCCACCGGCCGTCAAGAAGGAGATCGAGTCGTACGTCACGTTACGTTGCCAATCCCAATCCCCCATGTCACATATACGTGGAAACAGCCAACTAACAACCTAACCCGGCAGCCTGATTGAGAAGGACTACCTGGAGCGGGATGGCTCCTCGTACAGCTATCTGGCATAGATAGATGCCACACGTATCCTGGGACGAAACCCCAGCGGCCACGTCAGGTGGCGCGTGATTGTCCAGAAACAGCGACTGTCTTGTTATGTCGTGAACGATTCGACGAGATTTCTGTCTGACTTGAGGTCCGAGGCAAGCAAGACAAGATAAGCGTGGCTGAGCACGTGATATTATGTAGTGGAAAGCAAGCGGAAAGCGGAAAGAGCGGCGCGTTGCCGATTCTATTCATTCAATACATTTAGCTATCGTTTGACAACTACACCGTCTCCAAGAACGTGGCAACCCTATCGGCGAGCCATAGTTGCGCGTCATGGAGGCATACGGTGTGGCTCGCCTCAGGAATAAGGCCGGACAGCGGGCTGATGTGCTTGTTGAGGGCGGCCCATGACTTGACAAGAGCCTCTTTGTCGACGTGCGGGGCCACGTATCTTTCCTGGCCCGAAAACATTATGAGGACTGGCTTGGTGAACCTGCCCCACACTGCTTTCGTGACTTGGGGAGCAAGATCGGTCGAGAAGAAGTCGTCGTCGCCCCTAGCAGCAGAGCCATCAGCAAGCAGATGACGAGCTCGGTATTTCTTTTGAATGCCTACCCTTTGGATTGAAGCGAGTGCAGCCTGTATGCCGATATGGGCTCGGGATGGACGTTGCGGATCGCGTCCATAGGCATAGGCTCGTTGCCTCTGCCCTCGGATATCATCTGCTTCGCCGTGGAAGTTGCCATCTCAATCTCGTCCGCTGTAGGGGGCGAATCGACAAAAAAGATGCCTTGACGGTCGGACACTGAGCCTTGCAAGATGAAGCCGTCCACGGGCTCGTTGCCGTGTCTGGCATAGTCTGCATATTCTACGCAGTCCTATTCTCATTTTTAGCCCCCAAACTGAATAATATATATATTCAAAGTCACCTACCTGGCTTCCGGTCGAATGCCCGAAAATGACAATCTTCTTTTTCCCCAGGCCCCTCAGGTAGACCACCAAGGCGGAGATGTCCTCGACATCCTGGGTGAGGGATGAAAAGGCGAATCCGCTGAAGGAGCTCCGCATCCGGCTCTCAAAGACGGAATATCCGAGATTTGGCGTCTCTCGCAGCTTATCAGCGACCGTGCGGATGAACGGGACCGTGTGGGGGCCGTCCCAGAGCCCGCCCATGAAGATGATGGCGTTTTCGGCGTTGGGCGGTCCCGGAAGCTCGTAGGCGCAGGAGTTTTTGATCGCCGACGGGTACGGGTGGACCGTCACCGCGAAGGGCTTGTCGAGGCGTTCGGTCATATTTATCGACGTGTACTTTGCATTTATTAAGACTATCTGTCTGTCTGTCTGTCTGTCTGTCTGTCTGCATGTCTATCTGTCATCTTGTTCTGCATGTCTATCTGTCAATCTGGAGTCACATGCAGCAATGCTTTGGAGCACCACGTGACGTGATCGACGATTGAACCTGCTACCAAGTCTAACCACCCAAAGCAACTTGACATACCTGGGCAGACACACAAGGTCTCGATGCCTGGCTATCCTTTCCGCATATACATCTAGATAGATGACCATGCCACTATGCGGGCTCCAATCAACCACACTCCCTGAAGCATTCTTTTGCGCGTGAAAATGCAAAGCCCGCAGCTGCCGCCACCGCCAAATCCAGCACGAACCCGGTTCTTCCAGCAGGTATGAAAGCAACAACGCTGCCTCTTTGGCATGGGCTTACCTTGTGACTCAGATAAGACCATGCTGCGTCAGGCTAAGCCAGCTGGCCATCCAGACGCCTCATCAGGGCAGCACCAGCAAGGAGGTCGCCGAAAATGCGAGACAGATCCTCGATATCCTCCGTGACCAGATCGCCCACGATGCTTCGGTGCTGGATGGCAATCTGGCCGATTACATCTTTTTCCCGCTGAGCCATGTCCTCGGGAGGGTTGAGCAGCACGCCATGCCCGTGGTCGAAACCGTCGTGCAGTGCCTAGAGATTCTGGTTGTGCGTGGCTGGAAGTCCAAGCTCTCGGCGCAGCTTGTCAAGCAGCTTCTCAGCCTCCTCACCTTCATCATCGACGGGGTCCCGGGCCAGAAGGACAGGAAGAAGAAGAGAGAGGTGCCCGAAGAGACGGCCGTTGTGGTGTTCAACGCGCTGGCCGCGCTGCTGAGCACAGCCGGGTCGACGGCGACCGGATCGGCGGCGCTGGTCGAGGAAGCCGCCATACCCAACCTGGGATACAGCGTTTCGGTGGTGCTGGAGGGCGTGGTCGCAGGCAAGTCCCCGGAGGCCCAGCTGGCGGCTCTGGGTGCGGTGGATGCCCTGGTCGGAGCGGTCAAGGATCACGCCGCATTGGCTACCTTTTTGCCCGGCACCGTCTCGGCCCTTACCAATCTCCTGTCGACGCCGGCGCACCAGAAACGGCGCGTTATTTCTGCGTGCATCGGTACGCTGCGAAGAGTGTTGGTTTCGGTCCTCGGCGACATCCGCCTTCGGAGCGTGCCCAAGCCCAGAGAGCAAACGAACGCCAAGCAAGCAGAAAGCAGCAAAGTGCTCAGCCCGGCATGGGTGAGCGCCACAGCCTCACAGGTCAAGTTGGCGCTTTCGACGGTGCTGAGACTGCGCAATACAAGCGAAGATGACACGAGGAAAGAACTCGAGAGGCTGTGCATCGCCCTCTTGGACGAGTGCCATGTCTCGCTGCGAGATTGCGCGCCCATTCTGGTCGAATCTGCGATTATCCTGATGGCATCCGAGAACGAAGAAGGGAATGACGATGCCGTTGTTGGGTTCCATGCGGACACGAACCTGGAGGATCTGGTGGATATACACACTGAGCTTTCTGATGTTGTAAAGACGACTGTCTATAACTGGATGATGGGTCTGCCACGCGTTATGCAATCGAGCGATGAAACGGCCAAAACCCAAGCACTGCGCCATCTCTCAAAGGGCATCCGTCTGGTCTCGCGCCTGCACCTCGACTCGGCCACGCTGAGGGACTCGGCCGCTACGGCACTGAGGGATGGCGTTGCGGCCCTGATGGCTGGGTCCGCACACACCAAGGTCCTTGACGAGGTTCCATCCGACGACCACGGGCAGCAGCTTACCACGACCGAGATGGCCCGGAGTATAGGCCAGCGGCGACTGGATTTTGCCCCAGTCGTCATGTCACACCAGAGTCAGCTGAAGACGCGAAAGGAGCTTGTGGCGTTGCTTGCCAACGTCGGCTCAGCATCACAGCAAACGCGGCTGGCTGCTGAGCTGTTCGAGTCGGCGCGGGATTCAAGCGGCCATGACCTCGTGTCTTGCTATTGGCTTTCGTACCAACTTTTGCGGCTCGCGCTGGACAAGCAAGACGAGCTTGACCGGTTCCTCGACTTTTCTACGCGCGGCGCCAGTGGTCTCGACGACGCGGAAGCGGTGTTTGGCGATTTGTATAGGTATTCTGTTTCCGTCATCGACTCACATGCAGAGGTGGTCTCCTCGGGTGCGGAATGGCGGGCAGAGGCCATCGCTCTGGAAATCACCACATTCGCTGCCGCCAGGATGGGCGAGTCTTTTCGTCCGGAGCTTATTGACGTGCTTTACCCCATTGCAACGTTTCTGGGGTCAAGCAACCCCCGGTTACGACACCACGCCATGGTGAGCTTGAACGGAATCGCCGCATCATGCGGCTATCCCGATGTGTCGGCCCTCATCATCGACAATGCCGATTACATGGTTAACTCGGTGGCGCTGAGACTGAACACGCTCGCCATCACACCCGCGTCAACAAAGGTTCTCACCATGATGGTGACCCTGGCCGGGCCACGCCTGGTTCCGTACCTGGACGACATTGTGGCGTCAATCTTTGCGGCTCTTGATAACTATCATGGATACTCTCTCTTTGTGGAGAGTCTGTTTGGGGTGTTGAAGGCTATCGCCGAACAGAGCGTCAAATCTGATGCCCTCTTGCTCGAGGACGCCAAGCCCCAGGCCTGCGATCACAAGAAAAAGAAGCCGAGACATGTGACATTTCCCGAAGTGATAAAGAAGCTGCAGGAGCGAAGGCGGCGGATACAGAAACGCGAGGAGGAGGACAGGCTTGCAGACGCCGAGGGCAAGTTCCCCCAGGAGCCGTGGGGCAAAGACAACAACAAGGATGACAACAAGCAAGACGGCGGCGGCGGCGACGACCAACTCGGAACAGGGGATTACGACGACCAAGATCCCGCCCAGGACGAGACTGCCATCTCCCCGACGTATGAGCTCCTGCTCAAGATAGCAGACCTCTCACAGCACTACCTGACATCACCGACACCGACGCTGAGAAAATCGCTGCTTGGCCTACTGGCCACGGTTGCGCCGGCGCTGAGCAACAATGAAGACAAGTTCTTGCCTCTTGTCAATGTCGTGTGGCCGGTTGTTGTGAGCCGGCTTTACGATCCGGAGGCCTACGTGACGATGGCGGCGTGCGATGCTATCTGCATGCTCTGTTCGACGGCGGGGGACTTTCTGAGCACCCGGGTCAAGACGGAATGGGGGAGCAAGATGGCAAAGTGGTGTCGAAGCATGAGGGGATCCGGACAAGGACCAGAGCAGCAGCGGACGAGGGGGGCGGCGACGAGTGCCATCTACGATTCAAAAGAGGGAGGCATCCGCGACATTCGCATCCCAGGCCACCAGCAGCCCCATGGTTCAAGTCTGGGACAGTATGCCCAGTCGGCAAAGGTCTGGGAGGCCGTCGTGCGACTTCTCACTTCAATCGTGTCGTATGTGCGCATCGACGACGAGACCTTTGACGACATGTTGGAGCTGCTCGCGGATGAGATGCTCAGGAACAACGAGGTCAAGGAGGCCTTGGAGCTGGTGAACGCGGATGCCGTCTGGCTTGCCATGTACCAGCGTGGTCTGGTCGAGTGGAGACCGGCTCCTGTGTTGGATGGGGTGTCGTTTCCAGAGATGGAGAGGATTGGCGCATGAGAGGAGGCTGGGCACTCGCCCAGAGCAATTTATTTCATCCAAGTCCACCCACCGCCACGACCGGGTTCGCCGTATCTGTTATCTACCATCTCGAAGGGAGGGAGGACGTTCTCAAGAGGCGGTGGACAAAGGCAGTTGCTGCCAGGTGCCTATAAATAAGCACCCATTATAACGCATTACTTATGTAAGCAATACATCGATTGATTATATAAGTCCAGTCAAGTACGTACCCGTGTTGTTGTATGTGCGCGTGTGTGCTGGCATCGTCATACAAAAGGTGAAAAGGTGCCAAGAGAACGAGTGACCGGTCTCAAGGCAAATCCAACCCACCTCCTTCGCTCGCCTAAGCACCATACCCAGCTCGCGATTGCCAGTCTGCCAGGCAGATCATCTCCAACTCGATCCAAGCCCCGAGCTGTTCGTCCTCAAGTCGGTGGGCTACAGGGCTGCCAGTTCGGGCTACATGTAGTGAGGGAAGCATGACCCGGCCGTCAACGACCTCCTCTCCCCTGGTCTAAACCCTTCTCGAAACCGAACCCCTCGACGTTCTCCCAGATCCTGCGCCCACCCATGCTCCTCGACAACGCCCCGATCTCCTCTTGCTGACACTTGAAGAGTTGTCGTCGGGTTGCTTTGCTTATCCCTTTCAACATCGAAGCAGCCATTCATTCATTCATTCCCATTGCGGTCCGGGCATCCTCAATCTCTCCCCCCCGCCTTCTGTCCCTTTTCTGCTCTGCCTCTGCCATCATCAATCACCCTTACGCTCGCTCCCCCTTTGGTCCGTCGCTGGTTGCCCGACTTTTGAACGAATGGCATCCTACGGCCACCATCCGGCTACCGTACCCGCACACGCCCAGCGGCCCGCCCCCTCTCATCACGCTGCCGGCGGCGCCCACGCCGCTCCTCCACAACTTCCACCACAGCAGCAGCAGCATCATCACAACCACAGCCACAGCCACAACCACAATCCCAACCACCACCATGTCGTCTCCGCACCCGCCGCGCCGGCGGGAACCTTTGCCCCCGGCACCAAGATCCAGGTCGGCAACCACCGAATCGTGATAACGAAATACCTCTCCGAGGGCGGCTTCGCACACGTGTACCTGGTCAAGCTCTCGCGGGCTGTTGATGGTACCGACGTTGCAGTCCTGAAGCGCGTGGCGGTCCCGGATAAGGACTCGTTGCGGGGGATGCGCACAGAAGTCGAGACGATGAAGCGTCTCAAGGGCCACAAGCCAATCGTCACGTACATTGACTCGCATGCCTCGGAGCTCAGGGGCGGGGGCTACGAGGTGTTTTTGCTGATGGAGTACTGCGACGGCGGGGGGCTCATCGACTTTATGAACACGCGCCTGCAGCACCGGCTGACGGAGCCCGAGATTCTAAACATATTCACAGACGTGGCCGAGGGTGTGGCCTGCATGCATTACCTCAAGCCGCCGCTGCTGCACCGGGACTTGAAGGTCGAAAACGTGCTTATCACGACATCCCCCTCCTCGGGACGCAAGAAGTTCAAGCTCTGCGACTTCGGGTCGGCCGCGGTGCCGCGGCCTGCGCCCACGACCTTGGCCGAGTGCCGAATGGTGGACGAGGACGTTCAAAAACACACAACCCTGCAGTACAGGAGTCCGGAGATGGTTGATGTGTACAGGAAGCAGCCGTTGGACGAGAAGTCGGATATCTGGGCATTGGGGGTGCTGCTCTACAAACTCTGCTTCTACACCACTCCCTTTGAGGACCAGGGCCAGCTTGCCATTCTGAATGCAAGCTTCAGGTATCCCAGCTACCCTGTCTTTTCTGACAGGCTAAAGAAACTGATTGGTATTTTGGTGTCCCCCCCCCTTCCCCGTTGCTGCCATTTCCTGACCTGACATCATCTGCTGCTGCTAGGCTCCATGCTGAGAGAGAGTCAGCAGGCACGCCCAAACATCTACCAGGTGCTGCGCGAGTCGTGCTCTATGCAGGGCAGAGAGATTCCCATTCACGATGTCAGTTTGGAGCCCAACCTTTCCAAAGCCTTTGCTGCTGGGAGGGAGACGGAGACGTTGCTGACACTATCAAGATATACACTGGACGCTCGCCTCCCGAGGCAGGCAAGGAACAAGCCTCCGCCGCACCGAAATCCCACACACCCCCCGTTGTTGGAGCCGTTTTCTCGTCGCCTGCCGCACAGCCGCAGAACGTGATTCCCGATGTTGTCCCCATGCGCCGGGGGCGACCAGTTGCATCATCATCACCATCGCCAGCGCCAGCGCCGCCGCGGCACAGCGCCATGTCCAGCGCCATGTCCAGCCCTTCACCGATGCGTATAGCTCAGGGAGATCCATTCGCGGCTCTCGATGCCAAGGCTTCGGCAACAGGCGGAGACGATCTATCGTCCAGATTCCCTACAATCGACCAGTTCACGTTGCTGCACGACCAGGGCGCACCGTTCGATTTCGACTCGCCGGCCTCGCTGCCGCTTCAACGGTCACAGTCCAGTCTGGGGACCACCCAAAAGCCTACCGCCACAGATGATGCTTTTGCAATGTCCACGAGCCCTCCTGTCGCGCGGCCAGAGAGTACGCGGCCCAAGAGCGTTGCCGTTTTCGGGACGCCGCCGGTTGAGCAGAGCGCGTACAAGCCCCCATCCGCCCCACCCAAGGCCGAGATGAGCCGGGCTCAAGCAATAATATCCAACAACCCCGAGCTTCAGGCCATCTCCGCCAGTAAGCCACCAGCATATGTGTCTACCGGGACCATGACGATCCCGACTCCTCCGGGCCACCGCGAGCCCGCGCCCATCTACAGATTCCCGGACCCTCTGGTGCACGCCAATCTGACGAGACCCCTCGATGCGGATCCGAGCCGGCATATGCGCCCAAAACCGAGCCAAGGGAGCATGTCGCGGACGTCATCCTTCACGTCACAACCCGCCTTTGGGCACAAGCCATCCTCCTCGAGACCGTCTCTGGAGGGAGGCCGGCCCGATGACGTGCCCGAACCCGCCCCACACCACGCGAGATACAACGAGCGTTCCAGGCCGGCGAGTACGGTTATGGACTGCAGCAGCGAGCCGGAATGGCTGACATCGCACAGAAGCGGCAGGCCGTCGCCGCAACTCTCGTCGGGGGGGGACTCGCCTCCGCTGGTGCCGATCAATGGCTCGGCCATCGTGGAGTCCAACGTTGAATTTCTGCGGAGCATGGAGGAGTCGGATCCGAAGAGGAAGGGAAAAGTGATCAAGCACGGAAAGCGAGGCAGTCTGTCCTTGTCCGGCACCAAGAACATCCTGGCGGGCAAGTTTGGTGACGCCTTCAAGCGGTTCGAAGGAGGGAACTCGCAGGACAAGATTCCTCCTGCTCGCACACCATCACCACTCAAGGAGCTCGATCATCGTAACCTGACGCCTATAGCGGGGTCTGAGGCGACCGACGGGCGCAGCGACGACGGCAAGACCGAGGACGGCGACGATATGACGCCAGAGATGCGGCGTGACCTCGAGAGGCTGCAGCTATCAGAGGAGGAGAAGAGGGTGGAGGCTGCGCAGGCGGAATACCGACAGCGATTGGCGCAGATGGAGGCAGGGCCGCCCTCCCTCCCAAAGAGCATCGGCGGCGTCCCGCGAGCCGTCAGCATCCAGAACCGGGTGCAGAGTCTGCTCGACGAAGACCAGAAGTCGTCGGGCAACGTCCAGCGCACGGCCCAGGGGTACGGCAAGTATGCGGACGCGGCAGCGTCGTCGACGGCCAACAGCCAAGACAAGAAACTTCCCGAGCTTCCCCGGAAGTCTGCCAACCTGGCAACAGGAAGCGACGCGCTCAGGGCTCCTGCAAAGCCCCAAAGCGTAATGGCAACAGGCCCCGAAGGCGTTGCGCCGCCGCCATCTTTGGTGAAGACAACACCATCCGGCAAGCCGCCCCCCCCGGCCCCCAAGAAGCCGGTGCACCTCAACAGCATCCCCACGGGCGGAAGGGCGGTGTCGCCCACCAAGGCCGATCTCGTCCCACGGCCCGAGGGGGTGGGCGGAGACGCCACCGCTGCAAACAACGAATATCTAAAGGACTTTGCCAAGCGCTTCCCCAGCCTGGGCACAATAGAAATGGTTGAACGTGACTTGGATTCTGTGGAGCGGGCGGCCAAGTGAGCAGCAACCAGAGAGTCATTCCTGGACGAGATGAAATTTATAGACCAAGCCAACGACGGCAAGGCAAGCATGATTGTTGGGACCAGCCCAGCAGGCGAGTTGCGTATAGAGATGCCATGGGCTGGGAACAAGGTTTTGACGTAGATAGCATATTATCCGACTGCACGGCTGGATCACAAGACAAGAGGTAGTTTATTATATCGGTGACGAGGTACAGATAGACTTTTATACATGGGCAACGAGTGAATTAATGGCATTAGAGGATTAAAATGTTAGATATCAAGAATATTTGAGATTTGGCTTATCGTCATGGGACTTATCGATAAGATATGATGCTTGTAACTATGTACTTTTTTTTTTTTTCCTCTTCTTTTCTTCAAGCCCCAGAAAATGTCTACAACATCATCATCTTGAACAAGGGAGAATGGCGAAACGCAAGAGATGCGACAATGTCAATAGCTCCGAGTCGGCCTCAAAGGCCTCGAAAAAGACAAAGGGCGCCGCCGGATCCGCCGTCCCAGCAGAGCCAGACACTCGACCAAAACCACCAGCACAAAGCCAGAGGCTGCTTCAGATAATAGCTGGGTCCTACGACCGAATCCTTCACGGCATCACCGCGCACATTAGCACTAATGATGATTCGGTCTCGTTTGCCGACACGTTCCTCTTCACGGCGCACACGTCGGCCTTGCGCTGCCTCGCACTCTCGCAGCCTTCGGCGCCGGCTCCGGGACAGTCGCAAAAGGTGCTTCTGGCGTCTGGCAGCAACGACGAGCGCATCAACGTATACAGCCTCTCGGCGCACCCCCCGAAGCCGAACAAGGACCGCGAGCTGCTCTCGGCGGCTGCTCCGCGGCCGATTCTCGAGAATCGCGGAAACCGCGAGCTCGGCACGCTGATGCACCACTCGTCGAGCGTCACATGCATGAGCTTCCCCACACGATCAAAACTGCTCACGGCGAGCGACGACTCCACCATTGGCGTCACCCGCACGAGGGATTGGCAGCTCCTCTCGGCAGTCAAGGTCCCGATACCCAAGGCCCAGGGGAGGCCGAGCGGCGACACTGCACCCCACGGCGGCACGCCCTCGGGGGTCAACGGGTTTGCGGTGCACCCGAGCATGAAGCTCATGATCAGCGTCAGCAAAGGCGAGAGGTGCATGCGGCTCTGGAACCTGGTGACGGGCAAAAAAGCCGGGGTGCTGAACTTTGGCAAGGACATTCTGCGCCAGGCGGGCGAGGGGAAGCATTCGACGGGCGAAGGCAGGAGCGTCGACTGGGGGACCACCGAGAGCGACGGCGACGAGTTCGCCGTGGCGTTTGACCGTGACGTTGTCGTCTTTGGCATGGACAGCCTGCCGAGGTGCAGGGTCATTGGGCATGCGAGGACAAAGGTCCACAGGCTACGTTATTTTGCCTTGTCCGACACCGTCACCCTGCTTTGCGTGTCGACCGAGGACGGGCGAGTGCTCCTGTTCTCTACAGAGAGGCAGCATCTCGTTGGGCCGGCGGAGGGCACAAGGCAGGAGGAGGGGGGCGAGGGGCTGCCGTGCGCCAGACTTGTCGGGCAAATCGGTGGGCTGGATGCAGGTATAGCAGGGCGAATCAAGGATTTTGTGATTCTGCGCGGACATGGAGGAGGGGTGGGAGACGAGGAAGAAGAAAAGGACAGGAAGATAACATCGTTATATGTTGTTGGAGGAAGCAGCGACGGCAAGATCAGGGTGTGGAGGGTGGATGCGACGGAGCTGCTCGACAGGACTGCCAATGCGGGGTCGGGATCGGCAGTACCACCGTCGGTTTGGGCCAAGGCCGCCATCGGCAGATTGCTTGGGACATATGAGTCGCAGAATCGGATTACCTGCATCGAGGGGTTCGCCATGATACCCAGGCCAGAGGGACTCGAGGACAGCGAGGAGGAGAGTGAGGAGGAGGAGGAGGAGGAGGAGGAGGAGGACGATGATGATGATTAGATAAAGTATCAGGCTTGATTTCATGTAATCTATCTATCTATCTAGATAATGCCCGATTCCACACCCGTTGTGTGCAAAATCATGGCATTCTGGCAGGTCATTTTCATGTGCCAGTCGCTCAAATGTATGCAGTCACATGGCCAATTGACGACTGACTGACTGGGGTGGCCGCTCTGTCTCGCCTCCAACAAGATGCACCAATTCGCCCCTTCTTATTTGCTATCCCAGCACGCTAATAAGTTGCCGGCGGGAGGATCATTGGGTCTGACAGTTCTTCGTTCCTTCGTTGCATGTGATGGATTGAATCGATCCGATCGATTGACCTGGTCTATCTGGGAAGGGAAAGAGGATTGTCACGGGGCGTTCCTCGTAACCTTGCATCCTGTAAAGGAGCCACCACTCGCCTCGATAACGCCACCTAAACTTATTTACCAGCACGGTTATAACTCTATTCTCGGGCCAGAAGAGGAAGCCTCCCCAAGAACGGAACCGGAGCCTTGTTGTGGGCGAAGAGGGGACCAAGACAGGAAATAACCGTATCCACTTTTGTCTCTCATCCTTTTTGGTGTCATCCTTTTTAGTGTCATCCTTTTCAGTCTCATCCTTTCTTTCCAGTCTCATCCTTTTCAGTTCCCGTCCTTTCCAGCTTCTCAGCATCGCTTAAAGTTTGCATCAGCATCATGGCCTCCCCCCCAGAAGACGGTCCTCGGCTTGTACGGCCAATCCCGCGCCGGCCTGTTCAGCTCAGCCTGGACGTCTCCCCATCTCCTTCGGCCCCTGCGACCCCTGCGGGAGCAGACCAGCAACAACAAGATGACGAGCAGCCGCTGCCATGGCGAGCCACCCTCCCGCCCGCCTCGGCCTTCGCTCGTCTCCTCGGCGCACAGCACCAGTCCCCGTTCAGCGATGGGTCCCCCACACCACCACCCCAGCCATCGAGCCCGGGTCTGAGCCGGAGCGACTCGGCCGCCAACCTCATAGGCTCAACTCTGTACGGCATATACAGGGACGTCTCGTCCACGTCGCTCATCGCCAAGGCCGGCGATGTCACCGACACGCCCTGGGGCACCGGCGCCCAGACCCCGATCCGCCCGCCCGGTCTTGACGATAACACGTTTGAGCTGATGCGCAAGCGCGCTGGTTCGGCCTCGCGCCCGCCCCTGTCCACCATCCCCACGCAGCCCAATGCGCCGTCGTCTCTGAAAGCCCATGCAACTCCCCACCACCAGCCCGCCGGCGCTGCTGCCGGGCTTGCCGAGACCATCGTCGGGCTGTTCTCGCGTCTGATGCGCGTAGGCCTGCTCTTCGTCCTGGGAATGGGTTACGGAATCCTCGTTAGGCACCTTCGTGACGAACAAAGCCTGGCCGTCTTCACATACGACGAGCCTGTCGAGGGCAGGCAAGTCCAGGACGGGCCGATCTCGCCTCTGTACATAGGCGGCTGGGGCGCCATGGGTGTTCTGCTCGGCGTGGTACTGCCGTGGTTCGACGGCGTGTGGGAGCGTTTCTTGAAGGGGGGCGAGGCCGCCCAGGGGGGTGCGCAGGAGGACAAGGCTGCTGCAACGGACTGGGCCCTGGTGATCCGAGGCATTGGCGCGTTTGTTGGCATTGTGTTTGCCATTGTAAGTATCCGTCCGCCATGCCACATGTTGCCCTCACTCGAACTGCCGCATTTTTTATTTTATTTATTTATTTGTTTTTTGCTGACTTGTGCGTGCGTGTTTCGTGGTGGGTAATAGCGGAAGCTGCCTTGGACATCGACTCTCCAGGTCTCGGCTGCCTTGGCACTGACGAACCCGTTCCTTTGGTATGTCATAGACGGCTCCAAGCCCGGATTCGTGCTCTCGGCCGTGGTCGGTATCTTGGGCATGCTTGTTCTCCTGCAAGTGAACCCTGGTATCATGCCGTCGCCAATGAGCCACCTCTCGCCACCCGCTCTCCAGGACGGGCACGATGGCCGCAGACTTAACGCCTCTGCGGCATGGCCTTCGTCGGACGGCGGCAAGACGGCGGTATCCATCGCCGACGCGGTGCTTATGTTGGGTGGACTGGCAAGCGAGGAGACGGTGGTGACGGCGATCTGGATGATGAGCGTCTTGTTCTGCAGCTGCGTCTGTTTTGGAAACATCGGGAGGCGGTTGGCCTTTAGCAGATCGGCTGTGGGACGAGGGCGCTGGGCTGGGTTGAGATGACGGGACCGAGACGATTTCTCTGCTGGCGTGCGATGGCTTTGTTTTGTATATCCAACTGTAAGGGGGGTCCCAGTTTGTATCCACCAGCGGCAGAAGAAATAGCGTACAGCCATGTTATTAAGAAACAGCGTACAGCCATGTTATTAAGAAACAGCGTATAGCGTCTGGACCAGCCATGTTGGTACGAGATCGAGGAACTGCGGCTTCATCTCCAGGCGCTACATGTGGATATAATGGCCAGTTGAAATCTATCCAATCTGGAACAATATCAACAAGTTCCCATCATCAGTCACCTTTTTATTCGATATTCGACATTCGATATTCATTGGGGCTGTTTTGATGCCCATGTCTTTGGTCGAATAAAAGAGGAAAGAGAGGCCTTGAGAAATGCCCACTGCCTATTCTGCCGCTCCTGCCTTGCCATCACTACATGCTATTCGCTATTATTCATTCTTCACTCACCGCCAGCCTCCCCGACCTCTTCCATCCTCTTCCATCCTCTTCCATCATCAATCATCCCCAACATAAACCCACCAGGCCATGCCCTGCCCTGCCACTGTTCATCATCCCAGCCATCATCCATCATCCTGATCATCATCAACGGTACACTGCCCTCCAGTATGGGACGCAAGAAGGCGCCTGGATTCTCCTTTTGCGAGTGGGCGGCCGGAGTCATGATCGAGAAAGCACTCGGCCCAATCCCGCCGAAACCACCCAAGAAGCAAAGATCGTCGGCTCGTGGCGTGTTTGCGCTCGAGGTCATCACCGATGATGGGTACGAGACAGACACAATTTCCGTTACTTACCCGCGTACCTCCAGAGCTGCAAGGCAGGACCTTGGACTGCTGGGAACTGGTCCCGAGCCCGAACCCGAGCCAGAACCTGGTCCCGAACCCGAGCCCCAAACGGCATCCGAGCCTGAACCGCCGCCCGAGGCTGCTGAGCAGGAGCCAGATGATCCTGCAGGGACCGTGTCAGTCGAGGCTCTCCCTGCTCCTCCCGCCGCTGAGGTTGCTAAAAAGGTCCGCTTCAGTCCCACGCCCATGAGGTCCGCTCTCAAGAAGCGTCCGGTCGCCGCGGCGGCCACTGAGCACCCAAACCCCACGGCTGATTCTTCAAAGACGCCGACCCCCAGGAAGGTTAAGAAGCGCATCACAAGAGTCGTCGAAACCACCGAAGAGGAATACTCGTCCGGCGACGACGAGCCCGTGATTGACGGTCCCGGCCCAGCCCCAGAGAGTGGTACCTCCTCCGATGTGTCAAGCTCGGATACGGGGGATTCGACTGACAGCGGCTCAGATCTTGATCAAGATCCCGAGTCCATCAGATCGCACCCCTCTGGCTGCATGTGCCATATCTGCCGCAGGGACCGCCGGCTGTCTAGGCTCGCCAAAGTAAAGGCTGCTGCTGCCGCCGCCATGGCTGCCGAGAGCGAGGGCTCGGAATCTTCTGCCGATGAGAGTTCTACTTCATCGACTGACGGCTCCGTGAGCGACAGCTCCGAGTCTGACAGTGACACTTCTACTTCAGAAGAAGAGGAGGCCAGGAGATCCAGATCAAAGAAAAAGCGGTCGTCCAAGGAGTCGAAAAAGGCAAGGAAAGCCAAGAGAAAGGAGGCCAGGTTGAAACGAAAGGCCTCCAAGAACGCTGACACGCCAAACTCGGACACGACCGACGCCACAACCTCTGGCGAGGAATCAGATGCTGAAGCTGAAAAGGCGGAAAAGGTAAGCAATCCCCCCATCTTTGAATTTTCTCAGGCTGACCAGGAATAATAATTAGCCCAAGCCTGTCAAGCCCACTTTGGACTCTTCATCCAAGCCGAGCGGCTATTCCCCGTACGGAATCCCTCCACCGTGGGGCTACGGCCATTTTCCTTCCGGCTCCCCTGGATGGGGTACTGGAGGATATCCCATGCATCCTAATACGAACCCGATGCCTCCCTACTACAACGCGCCTCCATATCCCTATGCGCCACCCACCGGCCAGCCGGCCCCCTTCACTTATCCTGCCACGGCCTCTGGCGCCCTCAAGGAGAAATCGCATGGCAAGAAGGACAACAATCGCGGATGGGTTGACATACCATTGCCTTTCTCCCCCGTCAAAACTGTGAGCTCGCTTTTTCTTTTCTTTTCTTTTCTTTCTTTATTTGTTTCAAAGGCGTGCTGATAGCCATGCTTGCTCTATATAGTCAACCAACAGTAGCGCCAAGCGCGCAAGCCTGTGGGCCAATTTCGGTTCCGACAAGGACTCTCGCAAGTCAAGCAGCAAGGCGCCAAGTAGCAAGGCGCCAAGTAGCAAGGCATCAAGCGTTACCCCATTCAACGGCACTACTACTGGAGCCACTTCCTGCAACACGTCCAACGACAATAATGACAACGCCTGGACAACCTCGAGCAAGGAAAACAACGTCGGGAGTACTTCCTGGAGCACTGAAAACAATAACAATGCACAGTCGAGCCGCGACAATAAGGACGACCAAGGTGTCAGCCATAGTTGGGACGGCGGGAACACAAATGGCAACGACAATCAGACACAGGTGGACACAGAAAAGGCTGGCCTGCCTAATGATTCTGACAATTCGGCTCACGATGGCGGCGGCAACGTGGGGCCCTCCACAGACCAGACACAGGGGGAGGCCAAAGATCCCGGCGACAGCAGCATGATTGGCGACGCAAGCACATCATCGTCAAGCCTCATGCCCTGTTCTTTCGACGGGGGTGGCAGTAGTAACGATGCCTTTTGGGGATCCGCCGGCAAGCCCGACGGCTGGAACTCAAGTAGTGGCAGTGGTCCCACGTGGGGGGACCCAACATCTGCGGGCACCACATGGGAGAGCAACGATGAAAGTTCGCAGGCCGATAAGAACAAGACTCCGAATACTGGCTGCTGGTAACAGTGCTTTACTTGTCTACTCTACCGGTACTCTACCGGTTCGAGAGCCATGAGAAGTGGAGCGAGTGGCTGGTTTGCATTGGTTTGATTCACTCAAGCCGGGATAAGGTCTAGGCAAAAGAGCATCTTGGGTTTCTGTCCTGGTACTGGGCTGTGATGTTGTTACATTATATATGCACGCACGACAGGCAGATAGATAACATATGGAGAGCCAAAGTCGCCTTTCAGCATGCAATATTGGCACCAATGCATCGTCCTTCTCTCTGAAATTATCCCACAAAGTTCATCTTGAGCTCAATGGTCGGCTGTCCTGTGGTCCTGCTGTTCCGAGCCGCATCATTCGCCGCACTCTGCTTCCCAAATAGGATCACCTCCTCCAGGAACGCCTTCTGGCCCTCGCTCATCCCGGACACCACAGCCCTGAATGCGGCCTGGTCCACGGCCGCGAGCTCGAGCAGTCGCGCGCTTGTTTCGCGGTACACGTCCTCACCCTCGGAGGCGGCGCGTGCCATCAGCGAAGGCAGCACTAATGAAATGGCCACGGGGACACGATCCTTGGGAACGACGGCTGCGTACTGCGTCAAAGTGTGCGCAACGAGGGCTCGTGCGCGCTCTGGATCCTCGGGCTCGGTATCAGTCATGAAGGCGATGAGGCGGGGAACAAGATAGCGGGCGATGGTCAGGTCGGCCTTGGTGGGCTCGTGCTGCTGGATGAGCAGAGATCGTATGCAGTTTGCGGCGATCTTGGCTGTCTGGTCGAGTCTGTTAGCGGTCTTTATATATATAATATATAATTACACATCTTATAACTCACCATGCGATCTGTAAGGCAGTCCATCACCTCGTCCAGGTACCGAGCCACGAGTGGATCCGTGGCCGGCAGCTCGTTTTGTCCAGCCACGAAAAGAAACGTGCTCGCCAGCAGGCAGTTCTTGACGCAAGCGAGGGACGTGGGAGCATCCCGCTTCTGGCCGTAAAGGTAGATGGACAGGAACCGCCTAAGACAGCCCTGGAGCTGGGTGTCGACGGCAGCGTGGCCGTCTGGCCCGACTTTTCTCGACTTGACCATGCTCGACACGAACCGCTTGAGTGAAGGCAGAGACTGCGGCACGATCAGTTCCTGGCATGACGGGGTCGCGAGGATGGTTGCAAAGATGTGGATGATGCAGGCGTGGAGATCGGTCTTGATTATGGAGGGGAACACCTGGGCGGCATCGACGAGGGCATTGAGGCTGTTGCGGACCAGGAGGATGGCTTCCTCGGTCATCTGGTGGCGGAGCGGCTGGTTGCTGTCGGTGAGGTTCGGGAGGAGCCCCGAGAGCACGAGCACAATGATGCGGGTAAGCTCAAAGAGCTGTTCGATGTCCTCCGACAGATCCGCATCGTCGGACTCGTGCTGCTGCTTCCTTGCCGAAGGGTGGGCCATGCACAGCGCCCTCGCAATGTCCACGATGACGCCCTGCACATCCAGCCCGTCTGTGAGGACCAGCCGATCGAGGAGGTCCATGGTCTCCGAGAAGATGGCGTCCCTGTATATGGCGAGGCCCGAGACGCTGGGGTGGAGTATCTTCTTGAGCGCTTTGAGGATTGCCAGCGTCTGCTGCTCGCTGGCCAGCGTGTCGGTGCCGGCTGGCCGTGTTGCCAAAGCCTCAAAAGCCAGCCCAAACAATACAAAGAAGAAGGCGACGGGCTCGTCCCGGTAGTTGATGTCGGCCCCCTTTGATCCCGCCTCGTTTGGCGCCTGGTCCTCCAGTTCTTTCCCATCAAGCGCATCAAACACAAACTCGCTGTCCTGCTCTATCAAGCTGGCGATGGCATCGACCAGCTTCAGCCACGAGTCTTGATAGAACTTGAGCAACGTTTCCCGGTTCAGAGCCGCGTAAATGGTGTCCAGGCTGCCGGATAGCGACGGCGGTCCCAAGGTCATGGATATATCAGGCTCGAAGCGGAGGCGGGCAAACTCTCGGAGAGAGTCCAACCACAGAGGCGTGAGCGTGCCAATGTGCGGTTTGAGGACCTCAACGAGGTATTTTTGCTCCGAACTTGCGACCTGCAGCTCAGCCCAAGCTGCGAAGATGGACATCTTGACCATGACCCTTGCGTTGGCGCTGAGCCCCTTGAGATCTCCGATACTGGCGTTGTCCGTATCCCTGGAGAAGCTCTCGAGGGCGCTGACAAGAGTCTTGAGTATTCGCCCCATCCTGTCAATGTCAGTTACGATGCCGGTGGCGATAAAGTCGGCGCATACTGTGATGGCCTCTGCGGCCAGCTCTGCCGAGGAGTCGGCCGCAAAGGCGGGCGTCAGGGCGGAGCCTATCTGGGCTTGATATTGTTCCAGGAGCATGGCCTCCTCAAAGTCCGGGTCTGGCGTCTTGCCAAACATCTTGAGAACAGCACCAATAATCTTGAGGCCCCATATGCGGAGCTCCAGCACACCAGAGGTCGAGGCGGTAAAGGCCAACCGGACGATCTCGGCGATCTTGTTCTGCAGGACCATCTGTGCCTGGGACTCGCCGTTTGTCATGACGTCCTTGGAGATGAGGATGAAGATGTCGTTGAGGCAGTCGCAGGCAAACGTCGTTACCTGCCACCGGAGGGGCTCCGAATCCGCCGCAGGCCTCGAGTCCTTGTCATCCTGTGCGGCGCCGTCCGAGACGGCGAATCCAGCAACCTCCTCATCTTGAAGATCAGGCATGGCACTCCCTTGGACGGCTTTGCTCTGTTCCTCCTTTTGCCTGGCCCGCGTCATCTTGAAGACATGCTGGAATCGCTGTAGCCATGTCGCTGTCTCACTGAGGCAGGTTTGTCTCACCCAATTTCGGATAATGTTCCTCGAGCCGTCGTGCGTCGGTACTGCATCAAGAACGAGCCAGAACTGGTCTTCGAGACCCTTGTCTGCTGCGTCCAGGATTTCCTGTGGATCTCGCTTCATCATGTTATGCAAGCCGTCCACGGCGATATCTCGAAGGATTTTATGTTCCAGGCCAAGGTATTTCTGCAGCAGGTGGACGTAGCCGACAAAATCGACAAAGCCTGGCGCGTACAGCGAGAGGTGTTCCAGGCATACAAGAGCCGCCTTTTGAACCAACATGTCCTCTTCGCGCTGGAGCTGGCCGACCATGCTCAGTATCAGTTCTCGGGACTTGGTCGAATCCTGCAGGTCAGGTCCGAGCACGTTGACGAGGGAGTCGATGCAGCGAGCGATGGCGGTGGTGGTGGAAAAGTTCATTCCGAGGTTTGAGGTGATGGCAGAGGCTATCTCGGGGTTGTGCGTATCCGACACGTAAAGCTGCGCAAGCATGGCAAGCGTACTGGGGACGTAGGCCGCAAAGCCAAGCCCGGCTGCGTCTGACGCCAGAGAGAGAGCCTCCAGGGCCCAGTAGTGTACTGTCGGATGTGGGTCGTTGCAGAGAGACATGAGGATGCTGAGGATGGTTTTGAGGTGGTAGCCTGCCGACATGCCGCCGATCTTGGTTTGGATCGTGCCGAGAGCCATGGCACACCCAGCCCTTGCGCCTGGTTCGCGGTTGATGACGATGGTGTCGACCAGATATTTGATCTCGGCGTTTGTGAACGCGCTCCCGCTTGCCGAGCAGAGCATGGCTACCGAAGAGTACCCGAGACTTCGGACGTACGGGTCGGCACTGATCTCAAAGTCCCTGATCATGTCCTGCAGCAGCTTCTCGACAGGAAGGCTGGTGACATCGCCCGAGGCAGACTGTGTTTCCTTGACGGCGACACGCAATGTCGAGAGCACACAAGTCGCGAGGTTGATGTTGATGGCTGCCTTGCGGCCAGGGTCTCTCTGTAGCGAGCTGGTTGCTGCAAATGTCTTGATCTGCTCGAGCACGCTCTCCTGAACTTTGGGGGGAGTCAATGGGAAGACAAAGGCAAACAACTGGATGGCCATGTTTATGACTTCTGTTGCCGCTGGATCTGGAGGCGGGTCTTCTGGCTCGGAGCCTATATAAAGCAAAGAAGCATCATGCTCCAGGCTGCCACATATCGGCGAGAGCAACAGTCTGTCCATCTCGTCCTCCGGGCACGATATCTCGGTGACTGTAGGGGCGGTCGCGTTGGGGTGTTGTCCCGGAAGACTCCGGACTTTGAAGCCAGAGATCATGCCCGTGACGCCAAAGCCAGAATTGTCGCCAACGTCCCAGACGCTTTCAAAGGTTTGGGCGGCATTGGCGATAGAGGTCCCCAGCGAAGTAGGCGAGTAATTCTCCGGATCGCAGAAAGTGGGGATGGCCAGTGTAAGAAGATTGGACTGAAGCAACGATTCGCTGCCGCCAGCAGGACTGAGATTCACGAGCTTGACGTAGCACTGCAGCACGCGGCGCTGAACCATCATGTCAAGGTCGTATAGTTGCAAGGCAGGCGTCAGCCTTTGAGACATGTCCTCTGTGGTCTTCTTGGGCGGGAGGGTCTTGAGGAAAGCTGTTGTGTTTTGAAGCATTGTGGCGATGCGTTTCGACACGTCGACTGTCAAGAGGCGCGCGTTGAACTGGAGAAAGGCGAGTATGGAACCGAGGGCACACTCTCTGACATGGGCAAGGAACGATGCCTCGAGGTAGCTGCGGGTCGAAGTACTATCCTTGGCAAGCGGTCTCGGCAGTGCGTTCTTCCAAAGCAGCAAGAGTTGCGAGAGGTGTATCTTGACAAAGTTGGGGCCAAGGGACATGAGACCACCGATGAGGATCCATGCCACCTGGATTTGAGTGGTCGAGACGCGGAGCTCCGACTGCCCACTGGATTTCAGCAGGTTCGTGGCCATAGTCAACACCCTACTGTTGACATCAACCGAACCATAAAGTGGCCGAGCTGGGCTGGCACTAAGGGCTGCCGCCAGCCCGTGGGCGAACCCTATACACCGACGAGGATGGTTGCGTCCGGTTCCGAGGTGCGACAGTTCGCGGCTGAGGCTGTTCATGCATACCGAGAGACATGGCAATAGTTGCTGAGGACACGCCAGCACAAACGTCTTCATGCAGGACGAAGCAAACACCTGGACAGAGTAGCTTGGATGCTGCAGAACCTGCAGAAGGCCATCTCTGCAGGCATCTGCGAAGTTGTTGGCGGCAGAGCCCAGGGCCCTGACGAGACCGGCAATCGCCCCGAGGGCGGCGATCAGGGTGTGTTTTGTCGTCTCCGGCCTCTCTGGTAAAGTTTGAGGGTAGTTCTTGAGGACATGATTGATCAGGGCCTTGGCCGCAGCCGTCTGTCCCGTCTCGCCAAGAATTCGCTCACCAATGATTTCTTGAATGATGGTATCGACAATGCGTCTGGTTATCAGCAGCCGATAGCGGTTACTGGTGATTGTGGTCTGGCCCAGAATGTCAACTGTCAGGTTGTCGATTATCTGGAGGTAATTCCGTTCGACCGTGGTCTCCCCCAGTCTCCGGAGGAGCCTCCCATAGCAGACACCAAGTGTTGCCCTGCTTCGGTTGGTGGTTGACGCTTTCACGTAATGCGTCGACAAGACCTTGAGCATATCGGCAACTGTGAGCATGAGGTCTGATGACTTCTTCCCGCTTCCCGGTGCTGGGCTCTGAGATCGTGATGGCACCTCTTCTTCGTCGTCGACACCCGTGGGCTGAGTGTTGCTGCGCTTCAGGGCCTTTGGCTTGTTGGTCTTTTTTGATTTCGGCCCGACACCGTCTCCGGGCGCCGTCTCCACGTAGCCGGCGACCATGGCATCAGCGAGGCATTCGGCGATGGCATGGCGCACGTGTACCGAGACGGAATCCACCATCTTGAACAAGGTGGATCTGAGGGAGTCGAAATTGCCGATATTAGCGAAGTATCGTGTATTCCTGACCAGTGCCTGCAGGCACCTACATCCAGACGTCATCACCAGGAAGCTTTTGTTGTTCGATATCGCCGTCTTTGATTGTTTCCAGATGTCTCTCGCGATCTGCTCATCCATGCTCGTGCCGACCATGCCAACGATCTTGGCCAGCGCCGTCAAGACGGCGGCCCTAAGCCCTGCATTGGCCGTTGACGACTTGAGCAGCTTGAGGAGGGAGGTGCACGAGAGCTGATGAAGCCCAATCGCGCTATCCCCCGCCGCGGCGAAGACATCGCCCAGGCAGACGACGCCGACATGTCTCGCACACGCCTTCTCCGCGTCTGGCTTGCCCCTGCTCCCGGCGACAACGCCAATCAGGTCGTTGACCGTCTCGAACAGCAGCTTCCTATCCCCTTCTCCAAATATGTGGGCCAGGCACCTCCCAAGGTTGTTCCGTATGACGCGTGACGGCGGTGGGGTTGTCAGATTGATGATCTGGAAGATCTCCTTTCTGAGATAGAACTGTTGTGCGCTGCAGTCTTCGGCAGGGAGCGACTCGACATGTTTCGTCAGGGTGGAGACGAACTGCATCAGAAACAGGCCCTGCTGCTCCGAGGGGAGCGACTGCAGCTTGGCGAGATCAAGTTCGGGAGTTGTTAGGTGGGAGGACGACGCTGTCGCAGCCGTTGCGGCTGGCGCTGCCGCGTCGTTCGGAGACGAGGAGGACATGCTGGCGGGAACGTAGGGGCAGCGAAGGGCGGCGGTGGTCTTAGAACGTCGGCATCGGGTCCAGGTTGTTTTGAGGGTGACGGACGCTTCTTTTCGTTCCCGTGGGATATCAGCGATGACGAGTTGTGAAATTCTATGTCGACAGACCGCGGTGACGTCTTGCTGTCAAGATGGATCAGGTAGCCCTGTCAGTGCGCCATCCGACGAACTTTTGCTTGATGGCTACACGAGGACAAGATTGTCCTGCCCATCACGTGTAATAATGTTGCTATAGAATAGATAGATATGTATGCATATCTCGAGCTGACCAATCAGCAAATCGGAAATGTGCCCCACTTATTTCGCAAAAGAAATTTGAGATCACCACGACAGAGGCGTCTTGTCTGTCTGGAAAGGTTGAAAAACACCACTTATTTATCCGCACACTTTTTGGACTGCCCGCCATGTCGTCCCTCTGGAACGCCCTCACGGGCGGCAGCAAGCGCAAATCGCAATCTCAGTCCCAAGCCCAGAATGAGCAGAACGCCCAGCAAGCCATAACAGCTGCGCATCCAAGCCCACCTTCCTCGTCTATGCCGCCACCGACCATCGATTACACCCCCCAGGGCGTCGAGTCTTTCTTGGGAGGCTCGGGCTTCGCAGACCCCTCGCAGCTGCACCCGCTCGCGGGTCTCAACAGAGACACGCTCGAGTATCTCGTTCTCGATGACTCATCCCCCGTCAGCGGTCAGTCGGTCATACCGACCCGCGGCTTCTTCGACGACATGTGCTACGGCGCCGGCGTATGCTATCTTACTGGGCTGGGGATCGGAGGCGCCTGGGGGATGCGCGAGGGCTTGAACCGAGCGCAAGGGCTGCCACCCAAGTTGACGCTCAACTCGGTCCTCAACTCGATAACGCGACGAGGGCCGTTTCTTGGCAACTCGGCAGGTGTGGTCGCCATAATCTACAACAGCTTCAGCTGGGGTCTTGGCACATTGAGGGGAAAGCACGATGCTGCCAACACAGTGCTGGCCGGGGCTCTCAGCGGGATGCTATTCAGGAGCACAAGAGGGCTCAGGCCAATGATGATTTCCGGGGGCGTGGTGGCAACAGCTGCGGGTGCTTGGGCGGTTCGTACTTGCTTCACCCAGAATCCTGATAAAGCTTGGGCCTGCTCCATCCTGACAAATCTATCCTTCTCTACAGATCACACGGCAGACGCTTCTTCCCGCTCGAGTAGAAGAATTCCTTGATCACTGAGTTCGTCCAAGCCATTGGCGGATATGGCGCCGGATACCGAGAGCATGTGCGAGAACGGGCTTCTTTGATAGATGCCTTGTACCTAATATTTGCAGGCTGCTCTGCAACACATGGGCCATTTACGGGCGGCACTCTCCTCTTTTACTTCATGTACACTAGATACATGCTGTCATGCACGACACTGGGATGACAAGGGCGTGAAGGCAATTGGTTGGGGGGGGGAGAAAATGGATCGGCTGCTTCATCTTGCAATGATGATATCCTTCAAGGTGGAGTTACCGGGGTCTCTACCGTCTAATTAAAGAGAGGCACCTTGCCATGGCGTTGAACATATATATTCATGCTGCAAAGCTGGTCACAATGAACAAGCGTATTAGTTGTTAGATGAATATCGTTGATAGTGTTTTCCAGGGCTTCGATTTTTATTTTATTTTGAACCGAGACTCATTTATACCAGCCACTGCGGAACGCGCTGCATATTTCAAAGGCACGTGAACAAGCGTTGGCAAACCTCGTTCCAACTTATTAAATTATCCAGCAACTGCTTTTCGCTTTGAGAACATTCAGCCATCAGAATTCCAGTCACTAATCAGAATGTGCTGCTTTATCCCGGGATTCCCATTTCTCTCGGCATGGGTTGAGGACGACGATCCTCGCCATCAGCCTGGCCACTATGTCTGGGACGGAGGCCGTTATCGTCTCGACGTGGACACGAACGCTGTGAGTAGTCATCTGCCGCGCTGCAGCCCAATCTTTCTACCTTTATTGTGTGAAATGTTCTTTGCAATTCTCTTGTTGTCGAGTGCTCTGAGTTGCTTCAGGATGAAAAAGAAAAGAAAAAAGATGCCTTAGAATGTCAAGAGCCGCCAGTGCTATATGCCTTATATTTCTGGCAGTCAACTTTTTCAAGGCATTCACTGAGGGGCCTCGAAAAAAAAACACAAGGCTGGTTCACTTCTTCGAAAAGATAAGAAGTGCCACCAGACGGCATATTTAAAAAGAGGTTGAGAGAATAGCAAAATATTTTTTTTCTCTCTTTCACCTACAATCCGCAGAGTGACAGCATCACACAAAGCCTACACTACACAACTCTGTGGATGCGGATACCTTTTCTCCCCCAACATCACACCTTTATACAGTTCGTTTGCCTCCACAAGGTCCTTGTTGTTGTTTTCCTCGCCGACAAGATACTTTTACAATATTTCAACAATGGGTCCTGAGAGTGCCAGAGACGCCAAGAGAGATCGCAAGATCGATCGAGCGGTCCCCCCCATTGAAACCGGCAATCATGGTAGCGAATCCGCCGGATTGAGTGCTGAACGGCTTCATGCATACATCACCGCTCACGAGGCTGCCACTCGAAAGGGCTCGGAAATCCCTGTCAAGTGCTCGGTGGGTGCCAAATCTCAGACCGGGGACGAAGACAAGGCATCCAAGGCTGCAACATCCCACCCCACTTCGGCCAAAGAGGCAGAAAAAGAAAAAGACGATCCTTGGCCTACCAACTACCACACGTACTCGCACAACCCAAGAGCACCAACCGGAGCGAACCCTTTTGCCTCGAAGCCTATCATCGGCTACACCACTGCCACTCGTGCCTTTTGGGACCCGGCCTCTCTGAATCACGAACTTGCCAGTCGTGCAGCCATGGACAATATTCCATTCCACCCCGGCAGCAAACCGTTCCCGATTGGCGCTCTGCATTTCCATCCTCAGGTTCCCAGCACTGCCAATGGCCCTATCAAGCACACGTACATTCCGCGTCATGACCCCATCCCGCTTGCTACCACGGCCGCCCCGCCTGGTGCTCCAGGCTCCTGGGTTCCTCCCGAAGTTGGTTCTTCTCCCTCGTCGATCTCAGTAACCTCTGACAATCAATCCCATTTCCATCTTGTTTTCGGCACTGAACGTGCACCACGTTATCTGAGACATTGACTCGGCAGCAAAACACCCATCATCCGTTCTCTGAAGCACTGTTCTGACCAAATTTTTTTTCATCATATAGGTCGTTCTCAACGACGCCAACCACCAAGGTCGCTCCCGACCAGTGATTGTCGGTCCGCAGACGTATCAATTCGTGTCTCAACCGCAGTTCGCTGGCGTTCCTCAAGCCTACCTTCCCGGCCAGCCCATGATTGCCGCCCACCAAGGCTACTACATGCTGGGCCCGAATGGAACCTACGTGATTGGGGCTGGCGTGCCGGGTGCTCCGTTTGCACCGTCGCCCTTGACCTCGCCCTTGACCCCGCCCCCGCCTCCTGGCAGCTTCGCCTTCCAAGGTGGTCTTCCCAGCAACCAGCCCGGCGACATTGCTGGAATCGGCATGACCAGTCTTGAGACGGCCTGGCAGCAGGCTCGGTTTGCCCACAAGAACAACCTTTTTGCCCCCCAGGACTTCAAGCCTGCCGACGACGACCCGCACCGCTTTTACTATGTTCGTGAGCTTGATGGCAACTGGACTCAGCGGAACCGCTTCAGCATTGACAATATGGGCGACTGTCGTTGGTACCTTGCCGATGAGGGTTACTTCTACGCCGTTCGCCTGCCGAACTAAGTGCTCGTTCGTATGGTGATACGGCAGTGCCATGATATGATGATGGCTCCCGCGAGGCAGTCGTCTAGTTTAGTTGGGATGATTGAATCGGTGGGAAATGGATGGAGTGCGGTAAGGTGCCATTCCCTCCTCCCTCTCCAATCTCCAATGCCGTCATGAACCTTGGACTGGACTGACATGACAGCTCAATCGTAACACAGCCCCAATTGCAGTTAGATATCATGGGACTGACTGCAAAGTCAAGGGGGTTTACCGCATCACACACACCCAATGTACTTAATTGGTAGCCAGCAAAATAAATAAAATTGCTTTGGCCAAACACACCTAATGTACCTGGACATGTAGACGCCAGCCTAGATACTGAGGTTCCAGCATATTTTTTGTACCATGTCAGCTGTGCCATACCACTACAGCTAGTAGCCAGTATACTTTACTGTATATAAATCATATCAGATCTGGAAATCCATACCCCCCTACGATTAAATCCCCAGTTAAATCACCCTCAGGGGTACAATAATTACCCTAGCACCTCAGTACATGAATCAAGGAAGCCCGGAGTGTTGCAGTGTCAGTGTCAGTGTGCTTGGGATGGGGGGGGGGGGGTGGAACATGTGTGGCCGGCCCCCAGGTCACCTGCCTCGGCATGCTTCCCGAGGCCAGTTTCTATTTCAACGGCACTCAAGATCCCTGACGCCGGGATATTCAGCTGTCCAGGGTGCGCAGTAACCAGGCGGTTTGCTTGGCCATGTCTCACGAATGCGGTGAGCCATCCGAGCATGGGATATTCCAAATCCAGCCATAGGTTTCTTGTGTTACTATCCTGAATCAGATGCTGGCGCATGCCCAAGTCGCAAGCCGTCGTATGTTTGAGGCTCCAGATATATCCATGCCCCCCAGCTCCAAAGGCCCAAGGTGACCGGCAGCGGCAGCATACATAATCCTAATACCAGTGACTCGCGCTAGTAGGTCAAGTTATGTTTGATGTCTCGAAACATCTTTAGGGATGACAGTGCATATGCTGACGGTGCCCACTTCCGCACGTCTTCTCCAATCAATCGCAGCCCGCTCCCCATTGCCTCAGTCAAATCGAACGAAACGCCAATATCACGTCGTCGGTGTAGATAGTGGTAGGTGGAATGGCAGCAAAAAAAAGAAAAGGGTTGTTGTTGTGCGTCAATGTGCATAACGTCAGGTGTTGTTATTTGTTCGGCGGTCTGGATAGAACCCATAAGAACTCCAAGTTATCCGCAGGAACTGCAGGTAGGTATCATCCGAATGATCTATCTTGCCACTCGATAAGTACTCGATGATTCTCACCGCCCCGCAGTCCCTCCCGACCGTCCCTCGGTTCCTGGGCGAGTCAATTCGGGAGTGGTTGCTACTGGCCAACAACAGAAGGCTCCTGAGAGGCAGACTTTGCAGTCGTTGATAGCAGATGGCCATGTGCCCGTCCGTTTTTGGAGAACCAACTTGGCTTCGAGACACCAATCCGCACGGCACGATCTGTTCTGTACGACCAGCTGCCGTGTTAGCTGCATTGGCCTGACACCTGTCGTGGGATCGTGGCATTATTATGATCGTGGCATTGTAGGATCGTGGCAGCATGTTTTGGAGATAAGCTGCATCGTAAGCTTGTCATGCCTCTTTTTTTAACGACGGACGGCTCGTCCGGATGAGGTAGCCAAACATCTTGCTCACGAGCCCGGAAAGTGCGGCCAATGGCCTCTGAAGTGATGACATTGGAGTGATTCGTCCTGGGGGGTGGTTGACCAAAGCCGTGATCATCGGGCTTGTTTGGGTGGGTGGCGTCAGGCGGCGGCAGGTGTCACTGCGAGGTCCTTTTATCTTATCTAGATAAGTGCATCGCTCTTGCATGTTGTTGATCAGCAGCCGCAGCCTCGCTTGCCCTCTTGTAGGTAAATCGCGAGAAGGACCGCCAGCTCGACTGAAACAATCCAACTTGAACCCTCCACGCCGCCATCCTGCACAGCCCGGACCTGAACTTGTTTCTTCTCACCTCGTCACTCACCTCGTCACCCGCTGGAGTCCGTCTCGTCTGCATGAAATCAAGCAGCAGTCATGCATATTTCAAGGATAATAAACGGCAAGTTGGGCCAGCCGCCTCTCTCCCTGATGACGTGTAAACTGGGATGGGAGACGAGAGGGGGGCAAGAACATCAATGTTGATACCTCGGTGGGCGTGCAGCTTCCAAACACTGCCTTGCGTCCCCTGACGGGAGGTTGATAGCGATTCTACGTCCAACTATGCTTGAATTCACATCGGTGGAGACTCTGCAGGCTATCGACACGATAACACTCCCACCATTCGACAGCGGCCGGGTGTGCGCATTTGCTTGGGCTGCATCCTCGCTCAGGGTCCTCATCGCCCTGCCAGACCAGATCCACGTCTTTGCCGTGCACGACCCCCAGTACCATGCAGTGATCCGGAACCCATCGACTCCGGGAACCAAGCCGGCCTTGGTCCGGTTTGGCGGCAGGGACACTGAGGTCTGTGTGTGTTCTGGCTTCGGTCTCAAGCTCATCGTCCACGATTTGGCGTCGTCCAAGTCGGTTGAGATCCACAATCCAAAGTTTCACCAGGGCCTATCATCGGCGCGTGGTATATCCTTTAGGCCCGGGACGGCACACCTCGCCGTCTTGTCCCGACTGAACGGGAAAGACGTGGTCAGCGTCCACCACCCGGTCAGCCGTGACATTCAAGCCTCGTGGTATCCCGACACGGTGGACGCGCAGTCACTCGAATGGACACCTGACGGCCGTTGGCTTGTGCTGGTGGAATCACCTTCTCAGGGGCGCAAGGTTCTCTTCTTCTCCCCTGATGGTAATCTCTTCCGTAGTTGGACCGGCTCCTCAAGCACGTCCTCGGATGTCACGCATATCGAGGAGCTGGGAGCTGGCGTAAAGTATACCTGCATGGGGGGGCGAGACCTTTTCTGCGTGTGCGACCACACCCGACGCTTGACCATTATGGACGTAACAACCGGTTCGGAAACCTTGGGATTGGTTCATCCAACCTGCATCACTCCTCGGGACACTCTTCAGGTATGTCGGTTCAGACAGCAGCAGCAGCAGCAGCAGCACACCCCAGCACATGCTATCTTATTTTTCTGCCCGTCTAACAACCATGGCACATCAGATTTGGCAGGAACAACTCATCATGTATCCCACATCGGGCCCTACGCACACGTTTATAAGGGCGAAGCAGATGCTGTCTCCTCCCCCTACCCAAACGTCCAAGGGGTCCGGGTCGGCGGGTGAGACTGCGGAAGGAGTCTCGTTAGCTTCCTTCGACCTTTCGGCAACTCTCCTTGCTTCGCGGTTGGAGGATTCGAACAGCACCCTCTGGGTCTGGGATGTCAAGGCAGGCGAGCTCCGAGCCGTGCTGCTGTTTCATGCCGCCGTCACTACGTTCCATTGGCACCCTCATATAAAAGAGCTCCTCCTGGTCACATGCGCCGGTGATATGCACAAGGACGTGGTTTTCGTGTGGGATCCTCTCTCGGACGGACCTCAATGCGTGGACCTCGGCCCACATCTTTCAGGAGACAAGACGGCTGCAGCAAAGCTTCTTCACTCGAGCTGGCTACGTTTTGGCGCAGACAGCGCAGCACTGGTGGTGGGTGACTCGTCACAGTTTGTACTGGTGTCTCTTGCAGACCCTGCCGGAGCCCCGCCGGTATGGGCCAGAGACAGATGGCAGGCCAACGACGACAATAAATCCTCGCTTGACCATAAAAGCCTTCAAGACGTGGTCGATGATGATGATGGTGATGGTGATAATGATGATGATGATAACGAGGGCAAGGATGGCACGCTGAGTATTGACGATACTTTTGCATTCAAGCGTACCTAGCACAACGCCTCCTTGTACGCAACAGAGATCCACGGATCTAGTCTGTAGATGGAGAGATCCGATTTCACTTTTCGGCTTGGACAAATAGGACACCGGCGGAACAACAGGTTATCTCCAGCCGCACGGCCTATTGCCTATTCGAGCCATTTGCAGAGAATGGCGCGAAAGCCTTGCTTGCTATACTGTCATGACAACTCTCAGAAACGGCAAAAAACAAGGCTTATGCTTGCTGTCCCGGTAAGGTATCTACACCAAGCTGGAAGGGGATGCTACACATCACACACAGCTTTAGATAGTTTTGCTCCTCGTTGGCCAAGACCACGGACCATTTCATCCTCCTCTTTGTTCACTCCTCTTCTTCGCCCCACCCTCTCGAGGGTGTGAATACAACAATACGCACCCCTCATCAAAGTTTGACGTCTGCCTCGAATCCACACCACGATCGATCGACGGCTGGCACTGGGCGGCATCATGGGCCTGTCGCGTTTGGTTGGGGAGACATATGTTCTGGCATGTATTTCATACTGGGAACATCCGTCTCTTGGGCTCTACCGTGCTCATCCAAGCATCTTGGCGTATATGTGTATATATATATATATATATATATAAACCCTCTGTCTCGGAGCCTGCAAACTTATAACACCGGGATTCCACCAGCTCAAAGGCACTCGTTTCACTCTCAAGAATTGTTGTTATCTTGTGCTCTTATACCCATCACGCTACTACTTGGCCCTCTCGTCATCATGTCGGTCTCATATGTTCCCAAAAGTGGGGCGTTCGATACAATAGTTGTCCCTGCCGGGTCAGAATCGGGGTACTACTACATTGTAGTTGGGAATGTGGGTGGTCACCCGGTCCCCTCCCATCACCGGCCGGTTCTTGCCCGAGCGATGCTGACAAGCTCTGTAGTGTCCCTTTAGCATGACATGGCAGGATCTCAAGGATTTTGTCAGGGTCGCCACCGGCATCGAGGCGGAGAGAGTCGAGGTCCTCGCTCGTATATGTGCGTGGATTTGCGTAAAGGGCAAGGAGAACTTTTACAAGGCTTTCCGTTAGTAACTGGCTGATTGCCCGCCCTATCCGCCATCTTGAATCAAGACCATTAACCAACTGACAAAAATATATATATATATATATATATAGACAACTTGGATGGCGCGCACTTTGGTGGCAGGGCTCTGCTTGCATGGGGGACCAACGAGACGAACCGCATCATAATTCCCTTGTCCAACACTCCCAGCAACTACTCCGGCGCTATGCCGGTGCTTCCCCACGCTTCTCACACGGAGCCTCGTACACTCCCTCGCAGCTTTACGCTGTCTCCTGATTCTCCCACCATGGCTTCAAACCAGACAGTTGGAGGAGGAGGAGGATCAAGCAACTACACGGTACGTACGCCCGGGCCGCCGTGTCATGGGGTGTTTTTGCCAAGGCCAAAATCTGATCAGCTCGGTCGAAGCAGCTCGCGTCCTATCCCAACGAGCCGGATACGATGCACGGGCCCGTGGCAGAGCAGCCATGCTCCGAAACGGGCGGCCCCGAGCAGACCGGGCACCAGGACTGCAGCCCGTCCCAGTACCCGATGAGCCGCCTGATCGAGAGGATGGACGACTCCTCCGGGAGCAGCAGTACCGAGTGGAGAAAGATTGCCATCACAGGGCTTTGGGGCAAGTTCACCAACGAGAGGGTCAAAAAGTGGATAATGACGGCGGCGGGCGATCTCGCCGTGTGCATTGAGAGCATCGAAGTCCGGACGCTCAGCTCGCACGGCAACAATTCTGCTCTCGTGCTCTGCACAACCGAGTCCTCGGCATCCCACATTGCTGCAATCTTCCAAGGGAAGTTCTTCAACGGCAGGTGCGTGTTTGCCAGCCTGACCCAGGAAAGCGAGGCCGTGCCCACGACACAGACGCAACCGGACTCCTCCCCGTCTGGGTCAGCCCTGGCGCTTATCGAGATGGGCGTCGACGCCCTCTCTCTCTCGGAGCCCACTGGTGACAGGGGCAAGAAGAGGGCTGAGGCGCCCCCTGTCATTGTGTCTGGAGACCAAAAGACCATGAAGATGCTCTACACGGACACTGACGCGGGGGCGAAAGCCAGCGGCAAAGGAGAGGAAGCGTTTGCCTCATCCTCTCGCGGCAAGCGGGGGGAGCCATCGCGGTCCGCAGCTTCGTCCGAGTCATCCAAGGACAAGGACAAGCGCAAGCGCCGGCACTGACCTGATAGGCGGGAGGTAGGTAGGTAGGTAGGTAGGTAGCTGGACCGAACTTGTTGGAGGATGCTTGCGGCAACTGTACCCGAGGAGGGCTACGAGGAGGTCATTTGAGGCGGGCCACTGACTCCCTTGTTTCTGAGGCGTCGAATGGCGACGGCCCAGCTATCTACTACACCCAGTTTCTTGTTTTTGCTTGCTGGCTTTTCCGACTATTTGGCCTCAAGTGCCGACTTTACTGGATACATGGTGGTTTGATGGCTTGCAGGACGCCTCTGCTGACCGTCTTGCTCTTTTTCCTTTTTTCCTTATTATTTATTTCTATTTTTATTTTTTCCCTTATTTTCTTTTATAGATGCTTGTCGTTTGCTTTGGCCAGCATTACTGGGACACCACAAGCTGTTCCTTTTGATATCTTGTGTGTGCAGACGACTTGGTATCAGGGACTAGGGATTCTTCTTCTTCATCTCTCTTTTATGTACATGCTTACATCCGCACAGCTATAGATGCATAAGCATGTATGCGAGTATGTATACGCTTCCAGTTTCCAAATTGCATGCAGTCGCTGGAGCTGATGGGCAGTTGCCAAGGTTCTGCTTGTCACAGATGAGTATCTGGCAAATAGCCACAATAGTTCTCTGCATCTCGTCACGTATGGGCCGCACCGCTTCTCTTGAGGGTTGCAAGATGGCGTGGCCCTTTTGCTGAAGTGTCCCCGCGTCCCGCACGTAACCGATCCTACTCCATCCGAACGGGCGTCGTTTCATGTAGCATCGAAGCCACGCAAACAGACCAAAGGATGAAGAGGGGAGGGGATTATGCAACCGAAATGTTTGTGTGGAGGCATGCAGCCACATGGAGTCCAGCATCCCGGTCGATGGGAGGATGAGGGGAAGATGCCGTTGATTACATCTGTTATTGATTGAATAGTTGTTTTTGTTTGACCGGATACATCCGACCGAGGCCTGATAGATAACACAGCAAGACGTGATGCCCTGTCATTCAAACACAAGTTGCCAGTATAAACTCGATAAAAAAAGGTCGCAAGTTAAACATCAGAATCGTGCTGATCCGTCTCTGTAGTTAACTAACAAAATCGATTCGTAACTCAAAAATTGACACAGCAGGGCATTTTAAGGCCATGCCCAGGGCCACTGCCTCGTCCATATTGGAAGAAACACTGCAAGCAGAAAGCAAGTACACGATATAGAGGACAGATTAGAGGACAGAGAGGGAGGGAAACTCCACCACGTTCCAAAAGTAACGTAGGGACCCATTACTTCCACGGCATGATTGTCCGTAAAACCCAGGGAAAGAAGAAGAAATTCGAACTTGTCAAAAGGCCCACCCTGCGGTGGTGTTTGCGTGACATAGCTGCGTTGATAAGCGTTGTCGGCCAGCCCTCAGAGGACACATCCGAGAACGGGCGTAGCGGTCAGGGGTCAAACAGCTGAGAAATTGCACCGTTATCCATCTATTAAAGTTGAATGACGCCACTATGAGGGCAACAGTATACATGGAGCTGCAAAGTCGAAAACGAAGCAGAACATGTACGGATGGACGACAGGGATGCAATGCCTTTCTTCATTTTGCTATCGATAAATCATTTTACCAGATATCTGGCTACAGATAACACAGCACGGCGATTTCACTATCTACCTAGAAGAATTATAGTAGAGGCGGCACGCAAGACGAGTAGCCCAAATATAATAATAGCAAGTTAGTTGTCTGTAGAAAACACTTTTTTATGGGATGGAGAAAGGAGATTAAAGAGATTATATAATCAGGTGGTGAGATCACGACAATATCTAGAGCATCAAGTGAGCTCATACGGCCAGATCAGTGGTTCGATTGAATCCCTGGCATATCGGAGATCAAATGGATCGCACGACCAGGAAAAGCTGGCAGGGCTATATACCGCAATTACGGATTTATGGGTTGGTTCTCCAATCGTTGAAACTTATCGCTGAGTATGATGATTATGATGTGTTGAAAATCTTGTTCGAAAAGGGGAAAAAAGTCTATGACGCAAGTCGTCTTGATGAGGCCACTGGTGCACGGCAACACGTTGAGCAGCAAGTACCTTTATGAGAAACAAAGTAACTGTACCTCTCGCGAGTTCTTCCGATTGGACAGAGCATGGATTACGATTAGGGAAGGCGCAGCTATAGCCCGAGGACTCGAGTTCCTGATTGATTTGACCATATCTTTTGACTTTCTCTCCATCCAAAAGATAGAGCAATTCACGATGGAGGGCCCAACCACTCACACGGTGCCCTCTACCATCGACATAACATACAGGAAAGACTTGACGAGTTATATGCACTGCCTGCAGATTATCCTCCGCATGTTCAACAGCAGGATTATGCCGTCAAAGACGCATACCCATCCCGAGGGCGCGATATCCATCGAGCTCACTCCACCCGTGATCCTCCAAAAGTCCTTCGACATAGTGCCTCGCAAAGTCGCCGACATCTGGGTCTACGACGTCAATCCGAGGAAGAAGAGCACCGAGGCCCCCCCACATGATGGCGCGTCCCCGGACGCAAAGCATATTTACTACTTCGCGGGGGGCTCGTGGCAGCAGAAGCCGGGGAAACAACACTGGCTGTGCGTGGCGAGGTGGGCCGAGACGCTCCACAACACCAGGGTCAGCCTCGTGAGCGTGCCGCTGGCGCCCGAGTATCCTGCGCCAAAGGCATTCGACAAGATCATGGGGCTTTACAGGCAGGTCATGGCAGGGGCTACGGCGGGGAGTCCCGGGGCAGGCAGAGGCAGCGCGGAGCGAGTGATTTGGGCGGGTGATTCCTCGGGCGCAAATATTGCGCTGTGCATCACCATCGCAGGTCTCTGCCAGTATCCAGACCTCGGAGCGCCGGCGGCGGTCATGGCCATCTGCCCGTCGACCGATCTGACGCGATCGAACCCTGCCATCAGGGAGATTGACAAGAAGGATCCTCTGCTGAGCTACGATCTCGTCGTCAACACGGCAAGGATCTGGGCAGGAGGCTGGGACAAGGACGACCCGCGGATTTCGCCCTTGTTTGCAGACGTGAAGCCGCTGCTGCGAAACGGCGTCAAGGTCCACGGCGTGACGGCGGGTTACGACGTGCTGGGACCCGATGGCGTCAGGTTCCGGGAGAACCTTGAGAAGGCCGGTGTTTCGGGCAAGTGGCTGGAGTGGGAGAGGCAGATTCACTGCTTTCCGCTGACCTGGATGTATCACATTAGGGAGGGCAGAGAGAGCTTTGAATGGATAACAAAGGTCTTGGATGAGGTCTAGATAGAGGCGTCTGCCTAAATAAACTGGTTATGATACAGATATTTCTCGAGAGAGCGGTCACATGATCTTCGCAAGAGACCCCACTCGTGTCACATGATAACTCCACACACGCACACAAGCATCAGAGACCCCCACTTCCAATTTATCTCCTCGTCACCAACAAACTTCGCACCCCAAAGCATGACTTTGGTGCGCCGAGTCTTCGGGAACGCTGGGAACCCTGCCAGCGGGCTAACTACAAGAAAAGTACACTCACGATTTTTGGCCACGGCGGCCTCGTCACGGGACAATGTCAGGAATGCTCGGCCGTTCTCGGATTTCCTCACCGACACGTTTGACCGCAAACACACGTACCTTCGCATCTCGCTGACGGAGCGCTGCAACCTCCGATGCGTCTACTGCATGCCCGAGGGCGGGGTCCCCCTCTCGCCACCGCGCGAGCTCCTGACCAGCCCCGAGATCGTTTTCCTGTCCAGCCTGTTTGTCAGCGAGGGCGTGGACAAGATCCGCCTGACGGGCGGCGAGCCGACGGTCCGCAGGGACATCATCCCGCTCATGCGGCGGATCGGCGACCTTAGACGAAACGGCCTGCGCGAGCTGTGCATCACCACCAACGGCGTCGCGCTGCACCGCAAGCTCGGGGACATGGTCGAGGCCGGGCTCACGGGCGTGAACCTGAGCCTCGACACGCTGGACCCGTGGCAGTTCCAGGTCATGACGCGGCGGCGCGGGCTCGAGGCCGTGACCAAGAGCATCGACACCATCCTGCAGCTCAACAAGCGCGGCGGCGCGGCAGTCAAGCTCAAGATCAACTGCGTCGTCATGCGCGGCGTCAACGACCACGAGATCCCCGCCTTTGTCGACATGACGCGCGAGCACGATCTCGAGGTGCGATTCATCGAGTACATGCCGTTTGACGGCAACAAGTGGAGCCGCGCCAAGATGGTCGGCTACGGCGAGATGCTCGACAGGATCCGCCAGACGTACCCGGGGCTTGCGAGGGCTGCCGGGGAGGACCGCGCCAACGACACGAGCAAGGCGTGGCGTGTGCCCGGGTTCGTGGGGAGCATCGGCTTCATCACGAGCATGACGCACAACTTTTGCGGCACCTGCAACCGGCTGAGAATCACGAGCGACGGGAACCTCAAGGTGTGCCTGTTCGGCAACGCCGAGGTTTCGCTGAGGGACATTGTCAGGGAGGCAAACGGCGGCGAGCCCATTGAGGATGACGAGGCGTTTGAGACGGCGGCGCTGAAGGAGTCGACGGGCGAGACACCGACTGCCGCGTCTCCGTCCCAGCGGCTTCTGGATGTCATCGGAGCGGCAGTAAAGCGCAAAAAGGCACGGCATGCAGGAATGGGCAACCTGGAACACATGAAGAACCGGCCCATGATCTTGATAGGTGGGTGACGAAAAGCGGACCGGTAGGTACGGTTATTGTCGAGGCGTCCGTCTGCAGCTTCATCCGCATACCTTTTTGGCCGTTTTTTTGCGTCGGGCCACGCAAAGCACGAGCGAGATTGGTCATTGGAAGGATGGCGACTGAATGCATGCGACTTCTCCACAGAACCATCCTCGCAATCGCGGCTCCGTGGCCCCCCAGTGTACGGCTCCAGACCTGGCTGCGGACGAGGGGGCGCTCGCCCAGACGTCCATATCGCCGGCTTTATGGGCGCGACGCAGCCCCGCAGCCATGTTCGTCTCTTCTCCACCAGCGTAGAGTTGCTGTCGCCAAGGGACGACGACGACGACGACGACGACGACGACGCAAGAGATGAGCCTTCACCCCCCCCACGTCTCACGCACCTCACGGCCGCCGGATCCGCGCACATGGTCCCCATCTCTCACAAGAAACTCACGTCACGCACCGCCATCGCCGTCTGCTCGGTGCACTTTTCGGATCCCACAGCGGTTCGGCTGATCCGCGCCAATGAGATCAAGAAAGGCGACGTGCTGGGCGCAGCGCGCATCGCCGGCATCATGGCATCGAAGCGCACATCGGATCTGATTCCGCTGTGCCACCCGATCGCGCTGTCCCAGGTGAGCGTGGATCTCGAGCTGGCCGACGATGGCGGCCAAGGGGATGGCGGCGGTGGCGGCGGGAGCGTGTGCATAACGGCCACGGTGAGCTGCGAGGCCAAGACCGGCGTCGAGATGGAGGCTCTGACTGCCGCCTCGACGGCGGCGCTGACAGTCTATGACATGTGCAAGGCTGTTGACCGCGGCATGAGGGTTGAGGGTCTGAGGGTGGTTCTGAAGAAGGGGGGCAAGAGCGGCATCTGGGAGATGCCGTAGGGGGGACGAGCCGGTCGTCCCAGAAACCTCGCAGAAACATGTCGCTCGACACGCCATGCGTGGGTACCAGACCAGATAGTACGTTGTGGCCGCCGAGACGCGCACCAGCCACCAGCCGCAGCCTCGAGGTGGAACGAACGTCTGGGCGCAAGCACGGGAGGCGCTCCCCTTTTGCTTGCCTCTTGGGTCGGCTGATGAAACGGCTTGGCGTTGGTTGCGTTGCTGTTGGGGCTTGTACGACGCCGTGATGGCGATGACGGGACGATCCGCAGCGACGTCATTCTGCTGGCAGCGTCAAAGTGGTGGGCCGGGACCGTGGAATGAAATGGGTCTTGTAAAAATATTCATTCTTTTTCTGACATTGGCGAACAGCGCAACACGAGGGCCTTTTTTTGTTTTACTCAAACGCTACAGCAGTATGACGGACATGTATACTATGATGGATATCAAGCTTTCTTGTACAGGGTGAGTGAAAATCACGATTGAATTGCTTTGATCTTTGTTGTTGGACAGCTGAAAATATAGATATAAATAAATATAAATAAATATGAGGGTTGCTAAGGGAGTCACGTGTAAACACTTCTTCTCGCCCTGCCCGGGTCCGACCACAACTCGGCATCCCCGCCGAGAACTCGAATCGGACTCCCTTTTCCCTCTTCCCCGCACTGAACCGAGAGGCCAACAGCCCATCTACGACGTACAACCTGCCTGCTCCACCCGGGGCTACGCACATGGGCCGTGGTGCACATGATGCCTGCCACGATGCACCCCGGATATGCCCCAATTCTCACCTTCTATACCATCTGTACAGCATCTCCAAGGATCCAAGAACGCGTCCCCTGGCGTGTTCCAAGATCCCGGGTGCCACGCACTCGTTTACATGGTCCCATGGGGTACTGGCAAGCAAATGTTAATTCCTGGCCACCCGCGGCTGCCCAAGAAAATCAATGGCTCTGATGTCAATCGCACAGAGTAAAATGGCAGACAAGACGCCTGATTGCCGTGATTCCAACCCACGTCAGCCTCCTCGCGGCCAAATCTCCCCGCTCGTCATCCACCGCTCATCTCGGAATGCGTTCGCCGCCTTGGCTTGCCCCCTTGTCGACGGGAGGTCGCACAAGCCAAGGGAAGGATGGATGGATGGATGGATCAGATAGCTCATGTGCGATATGCACGCCAAAGGCACACAGTGTTGCGGGCTGGAAGCCCTTGCGGGAATGTTCTTCCGAGGACCGGAGCCGCCAACGGCGCCGTGGGGGGGCTGGGCGGTGGGAATCGTCGAATGCGGGGCAATCCCTGCGCTTGGCTTCTTTTTGCTGATGCTAATAATATGAAAAGCAGAGGGGCGCCAATGATGAGGCGACGATAAGAGAGCATTACCCAGGCCAGTCAGGCTCGATCGTCGCGGTCTCGAATCGAATGACTGGTCGGATTATATCAGGTTGTCGTGCGATGATGGACGGCACGTGCTTGTTTGCTTGGAAGCTGGGA